>CAIGRL010304383.1:0-12011 GCA_903798325.1 Fraxinus xanthoxyloides
TAGAAACCCACAACTGCTACTCATGAGTGCGCACTAGATAAAATCCGTTCCATTTGCAGTAGTTCGCAAACCACACAAGAGAGATAAATCGCACTAATCAAGCTCAATGCAACGAATTCAATCGAAAAAGTGTTGGCAGGGAATTCGAAATCGTGACCTTGATCTCCTCATTCACACGCTCCACCAACTCGTGATTTTTACTCTTTTGGGGGTAGTCGTTGGTATTTTACAATGTAATAGACCTGTGGTAGTGCATATCAAGTGATTCACGAGTGTTGACTTGGACAACAACTTGTTTACATATTGTCTTTTTTTTTTTCCCTTCTTTTCTAAATTGTATTTTACACGTTGAGTACTCGTAATTTAGAAGACTCATGTCATTTTACAAAATTTATGAGGTCGACAGTTGTCAACATGAGCAAACTTGAGAAAAATATTTAGTCGGGAAATAATAAAAAAAAAAAGTCATATTATGTACAATGTACCCATTAATACTTAAGAGACAATTTGTGAGAATGTTTGGCAGAGGCAATTAATGCATTAATGTCCATTGGCATGTTAAATCTGAACTACTGTAATAGGTACAAGCCCTATGTTTGCTTGTATAGTTGCGTAGGAACATTGTACAGCACTTCTATCAACTTAGTCCATGTTTGGCCATTGTTTGAGCCTCATTTTTATTTTTATTTTTTGAAAAAAAATTTATTTTTAAATAGTATTTTGACCATATTTCAATCACATATTTTTTAATAAAATAATATTACACGGAAATTCAAAAAGAAATTCTTATTTTTTATCCACACATTTTTCATCAATGCACTATTCAAAAATTCATTTTTTGACAAAAATGGGGCTCAAACAAGCCCGTAATGCTAAAAATCAAAATTGTGGTAGATTTTGATAAAATTGATGAGATGTATTCTTGGAAAATTGTTAAAATTTATGAATTCCACAAAATATACGATTAAAACCAATTGTTTATTTTGACTTATGTTTTTATCATTTTCTAAATCAAATCAAACAAGGACCATTTCGTTTTCTTTAAACATACTCAATACTATGTATTTTCTTTAAATTGTGTAATACTAGTTGCTAAAATAAGTTATTAATGTAACATTATTGCTTAAGCAAGATACCCACAAGTTGAAAAGTAAAAGAAAGTATTTTAATTTAAAAAAAAAAAAACTTATTTGGTCATAAGTAGAAATTGTTTTCTTAATCATCAGATTAAGTGGATGTAGCTCAAATCCTTCGTCAACCAGACATAATTTGCTTGTTGAACCAGATTAACGGCTACAAGTCAGTTAATTATATTTATTGTATTTAAAAAAAATTAAAATGTGGGCAGCGAGAAAGAATATTAGAATAATATAGGTGCAACTAATGGAAATAGGGAAAATTGTACTACAGTGGTCCTCAATCTATTGTCTAAATTGCAAGTTGTTCCTCAATCAATTAAAAAACGCAAGTTAATATGAGTCTCTATATAATTGCACAATTAATTCCTAACAACACAACACCATTCAAAGTTCTATTAAAGTGCCGTGTAAACCCATTCGGGGGTGATCGTCTGGTCGAGTTGCTAGAGCAGGTAAACAAGAAGACCGAAGATCACAAATTTGAATCCCCTTCCAACACTTCATCGGTCGAGCTCGTTGCACCGAGCTTGACAATACGGTATATATCTCCTTAGTGATTTGCGGACTACTGCACATGGAGCGGAATTTACCGAATGTGCACTCACGGGTAGCAGTTGCGGGTTCATATGTCAACAAAAAAAAAAGTGTCATGTGGCCTTAACACGATTAACTTTATGAAAGGTAAATCTATTAAAGTGTTTTATCCTAATAATATTGTCTTAATGTGAATCCCTCTAATGGCTAACTAACTATGATTTTCATCATATGATCAATCAAATCATTCTACACTTTTATAACGCTTTTACTAACCTAATGAAGTGAAGAACGGTGCCTATTTTTATAAATTGTGTTTTTCACATTACCTTTAGTTGTCAATCTTATTATTTTCTATCAGAAAGCAGTATTATACATGAAATGTTCTTACCTCACCCTTCAAGGTGATATTATTATGGTCTTTATAAAACTAATCATGTTATGGTCACACTAACATTTTTCATTATTGGGACTAGTTGTATCGCCATATTTAAAAGAATGAGGATCACTTTGTTCCTTTTAGGACGATGATTGACTTGCGACTCGAACCACATGTAGGGACCAATAATTTAATTTTCTCAATTGCAATTGGTAAAAAAAAAAACAGGGGGCTTAAATGAAAATTTTCCAATAAAATCAGTTGGCGCCCAAAATGGTGTAGGCTTGAGTTTGAGCTGGACATTTGTGGGACCCGCCGCCGAAACGGAGCACATGATGCCTACGTCGGGCGGCTACCAACGACCGCCCAAAAAGAGCGGAATTGGTAGCGTGACTGTAACTTCCTCCAAAACGCCCGTAGTTGTCTTTCAATTCACAACCATGCCATTATTAAATTTGACTTAATTTAAATGTCCAGACTTGATGTAAAATTGAAACAAAAACACAAAACTTGTGAACTTTTATTAACCTTTTTTAATTCCTAATTATCTAATAGCCCGAAAAGCTTTTACTTTTTGTCGAACAAATTTTTGATATAATTATCTTAATTTTTATTTAGAAATTAATTTCTAAAAACTCTTTTAATTAGAAAAACTGCTTTAAAAAAATTAGATAAACAAGCTCAAAAATAGATTTTGGGTCTTAGGGTGTGATTGATAGATATTGTTTAGGAAGAATGAATTTTGGAATAGTAGATTGATGGAGAATATATGGTTGAAAATGAATAGAAGAATGATAATGAAATTTTTAATGCGAATCAAACGGCGGCTTAAAAGTTCTTTCTGACTTCTCAAAACTCGTGTCAAGCAGACTCTAAATATAATAAAATAAGAATGCAATTAAATAAACCAATAAATTATCCAATAAAAAATAATATTTTTTACTTGAAGCCGAGCTCTTTATTATTATTATTATTATTATTAATGTTGTGTCATGAACATCTATCAATCAATACGTTTAAGAATGGTTATTCTAACTTCTTATTTGTTTGAAAAAATTAGTTTATTTTTATTCACCTTGCGCCAGTGGCGGAGGTAGGGGTGGGCCCTTGTCCATGCCCACCTTCTTTAAAAAAAAAATTGTTATACCCATTTTCTTTTCACCGTTTAAGCCCAATAACTTACTGTTGAAAATTTTTGTCTCCCGTACTCTTAAATTCTGGCTCCGCCCCTGCCTTGCGCCTAATTGAGTTTATTTCTCCATTGATAATTTGCTACTACCACTTTGTACCTGTATTTTGATTATAAATACTGACCTACATGTGCTTGAAGTTGGTAACAAAAATTAAAATTCAGACAAGGAAAAAAGTTGTGGTTTTACATTTAAGAGGACCACCTATATCTGAATAAGTCAACATAATTTAAGATGTTCGGAACTTACATTTAAGGTAAATCACCTCAAACATACTCCTAATCATAGAGATTATATAGTTTGAAATTCTAGCTTGTATTTGGTTACTTCAACTTGGAGCAAATAATTTGTTCTCATAACAGATATTGATTAGGACGCATCCAAGCTCGACGTGACTTGGATCGAGTTTTGAGGTCGCGTTTGTCCTGTCTCTCTAGGTAACGCCTCTATTGGTTGGACGTTTGTCCGCACAAATGGCCAGCCAATAGGGTGCGCATGTGTTCGCCCTAGACAAATAGCAAAACTTGACTAACAATTTAAACAAGTGGGCCTTTGGGACCCACAACTTGGGTTCCTTGGGCATCTCCATTACTGCATGTGACGCTGGTGGATGTTGGACTTTTAAGTTACACTGTGATCAATTCCATTTTAATGAAATTTTGAAAAGATATATTTTTTAAAATAGCAATTTTTTTGGAGAATTCATAGTTTAAAAGTAAGAAAAGAAATTAGTTTACTTATAATATAATTTTATTAAAAAATATATGGTTGAAAATAAAAATAAAAAATTAAGAATTTTGTATGAAATTAAAATGGAATCCAAACCGGGGCTATAACCCATTGATGTGATGTAGAGAGAGAGAGAGAAAGAAAAAGCAATTATTTAATAATTATTATTAGTATCATAACCATAGCCCTAATCCAGTTTAATAATTCATTGGAGAAAAAAATATCCTGTGGAAGCTTCTATTGTTTCTACCTAACACAATTGAGAGCAATGTTGAAAAAGTGATCCATTTTTTCCACAAGAGAAAGGTTAATAATTTATATGCTTTCTTCTTTCAAATCTCTATCTTCTGTCCTTTAGCTTCCAACTGTTAGTGTGCCCTTCAATTAGTTGCTTTTTCAATACTTCCAAGTTTTCCTTCATTCAAAATAGCCTCTCTAACAACTGAAATATCTATAGTATATATTGTATTATTAATGAAATAGAAGTTAGAATTATGTTCATTATTATGTACATATTTATTCGATACTACGAACCAAATAGACAGGTATAACCTGTCATGACGGATAATCATTGACGTAAAATGAAACAAAATTTTTAGTCTCTATTTGGTTTTGCTAAAGATTCGATTTTTATTAGATTTTGACTAAAAAAAAATGATTAAATATGTGATTGAAAAAAGTTGATAAAAATTGTAAATCACATGAAATGTCCACTTAAAATCAATTGTTGGTTCTAAATTATTTTATTATTAAATTTTTTAGTTAAATCAAACATCAACTTAAATTAGAATATTATGAGTTATGACTAGTGTTGAAGATTCTAAAGAAGAATTATAGACTATCTCTTAATCTTTTTCATTATTATTTGGAACTTTATGTGGTTGGAACTTGGAGGTAGAATCCATCCAGTTTGAAGACAGAAATGCCAAACAAAGTCACGTTGAAATTATTGTTCAAAATTAATAAAATAGGCTTTGAAATGAGAAAAAGATTTTGAGGCCAAAACTTTGGTCTACGCGATTGCATAGGCCCTTGTAAATTGCGACCGCATATAAATGTGCAGATTTTATATGCCATATAAGTGATTTATCTTTGCAATCACATATGTTTGTTCTGTGCGGTCGCATAGAATAAAAAAATAGTTGTCATGCTAGTTCGCATTTGGTGATTTTCGTGAATTTTTTGCATTATTTCGTAGGTGTTGATTGAAATTTATTAATACACGATAGATTATCATATCAACAAGAGATAATTCAAACAACTTGAGACAAAATCTTCATTCCAAAATATAGAATTTACATTCTTCCCTTCATATTCAAATTTTGTTTTGTGTTCTTGAAGTTCTGGTAGAAAACACTAAGTGTTTAAGTGTTTTCTATTACAAGACTTGATTATTCCTTCAAACCATTTGCCTATATCCTTTTAGGCATTAAATTCAATTCGAGAAGGGGCAAATTTCATTTGAGGACAACGATTACGTGTTTAAGCCTTCATCCATTATTCCGATTTTCTTGTTACTTGTTCTTTGTTTCTTCTCCATCCTCTTTGTGTGGAAACATTCTTTCTACAACAATTTCAAACGATATTCTGCAATGGAGAATGAAACTACGGCCACAACAATCAAATTGACAAATCAAGATATGTTCGTCTAGATCGATTTGATGGTACAAATTTCACAACATGGCAAGAGAAGTTGAAGTTTCTTCTTTCGGTGTTGAAAATCTTCTACATTCTTGATCCAAGATTGATACCATTTGTTGATCCAAGGATAAAAATACAGAATTCGTAAGAATGGAAAGACAAAAGCTTCAAAATGATTAAGTCATATGCCGTGATCATATTCTTAAAGCTCTATCTAATCGATTGTACGATCTCTACATAAATACATCATCGACAAAAAAAATATGGGATGCTTTGAAAAAACAAGTATAAAGCCGAAGAAGGTATTAAGAAATTCCTAATATCAAAGTATTTTAACTTCAAATTCCTTGATAACATTTCCCTCATTCCCTAAGTACATGAGTTACAAGTTCTTGTCAACAAACTGAATGTGGTCAAAATTGAAATTCTAGAATCTTTCCAAGTTAGAGCAATCATCACGAAACTCCTGGGACTTGGAAATGATATCGGAAGAAAATAATGTATAATTTCGAAGATCATTCTTTGGAACAAGTGCAAAAATATCTTCGAATTGAAGAAGAATCAATAGCAAAAGATAAGAATGATAATTCCGTGGAGAAGCCATGCCATGGAGAAGATCGAACCTTCAAATAAATCCAACAAGAAAAAACTTCTAAAAACATTAACAAGTTTAAGAAGAAGTCTAAGGAAGATTGCTTTGTATGTGGGAAGTCGGGACATTATGCGTAGGAATATCGACACTAAAAGCAAAACAACTCCGAAGGAAAAGTGAACTCCATCGAAGAAATATTGTGGCCGCGAGATCAATGCCATCAAGGGAAAACTTCTTGATTGGTGGTATGATACATGTGCAAATGTACATGTATCATATGATAAGTCTTTGTTCAAAACCTATTATGAAGTAGATGGAGATCAAGAGATTCAAGCGGATAACGAAGGACAATCCAAAGTGGTTGGAAAAGGAAATGTAGAGATTATCTTCACTTCAGGGAAAATCGTTACTTTAACAAATGTATTACAAATTCTTGAAATGAATAGGAACTTAATTAGTGGCAATGTCTTAGAAAAATCGGGCATAAAAAATGTTTATGAGTCCGATAAACTTGTATTCTTCCTATATGATAAATTTGTTGGAAAAGACGAAAGTGATGTATTTAAGTGTAAAATATATGTATAATCTAAAATGACTAAGAAATCTTATCAAGGTGTAATATGACTTATAATATTTTAGAATTAGTTTACACGAACATATGTAAATTGAATGATATGTTAACTAGAGGTGAAAATAAGTATTTTATTACATTTATAGATTATCACTCTAGATATATTTATATTTATTTAATGAAATATAAACATAAAAATTTTGATATGTTTAAAACGTATAAAAAAAAGTAGAAAATCACTTAAGTAAAAAAATAAAAACTTTAAGAAGTGATAAATGAGGTGAATATATTTCTAACGATTTTAACTTGTACTATGAGTAACAAGACATAATTCATAAATGTTCTGCAGCTAGAACATTTGAACAAAATGGTTTAGTTGAAAGGAAAAATAGAACTTTAGTTGAGATGATAAATGTTATATTAACTTATGCTAAGTCGTTATTCAATTTATAGGATGAAACATTGTTGAGTGCATATAAGATATTAAATAGGATTTTTTTGAAATATACAAATGTTTCTCCTTCTAAATTGTGAAGTGAAGAAAACCTAACATTAGATATTTCAAAATGTGGGGATGTCTTGTATATTATAAGAACGCGAACCCTAATAGAACCAAGTTGAGTTTAAGAGGTATTAAATGTGCCCTTGATGGTTATGCTAGTAATAGTAAATAATATAGATTGTTAAATTTGAAGATCAGTGTAATAGTTTAATCAAGTGATATCAAGTTTTTTGAAAATTCACTATACTCGAATAATGAATTAAGGAATACCTACAATGAGATCTCTATGTCGGGTGAAACACGAAATGAAACATTTTCTAAATATGTTCACGAATCTTATGAACCACGAGGAATTAAAAGAGCTCGAATTGAGAAGTTTCTAGGACCAAATGAAATTGGCTTTCAACTTATTTCGTTTTACCCAGTAGAATGAAATGAGAAGAATGTTGTAAGAACAATTCCTTTCGTTTTACAAGTGTTTATGTGTTTTTCTATTATAACGATTGATTAATCCTTCAAATCATTTGCATGTATCCCTTTATGTATCAAATTCAATCCGAAATGGAGCAAATAACATTTGAAGACAACGATTACGTGTTTAAGTCTTCATCAATTATTCCAATTTTCTTGTTACTTGTTCTTTGTTTCTTCTCCTTCCTCTATGTGTGGAAACATTCTTTTTATAGCAAGCCAAACTATTGATTATGGTCACAACAATGCATATACCAATATTTAAAATAATAAATCATATTAATTTTGAAAAATACTTTTAGTTCATAATTTTGAAATATTATAAGAAAAAACAAATGGCAAATTAGGTTAAGGTTATATAGAAATTGCTATGCAGTGTACTAATCGAGTCAATTATAGGATTGGCGTAAAATGAAATATAAAACGTCAACTATTCTCATACAGATGTTAAATTTCAAACAAAGATCTCCTCGACTATCAATTTGATTGAGCTCAATTATTATTCTCAAGATGCACACCTCCACCATATAAGCTCAACTTTTAAAGCTTCCATTCCCAAATAGCAGGGACAGAGCCATATAATTATGTTGGGGGTAAATTGAAATTAATTGGAGTCGACTAATGTATATATAAAAAAACTTTGAATGAAAAGTTGATAAAAAATAAAATAAAATTGTGGCTATCGTGTGATTAAAATTACTTATCAATTTTAATTTTATTATTATTTTTTTTTAAATAAACCATCAATTTTAATTTTATTATTTTTTTAACTAAGACCAAATATGTCTTTCAGACACTCAAAGTACACCTAGTCATGAGTTTTCAAATATGGGTAGGTTGGTAGATCACGGCTAAAAGTGTATATTGTAATTAAGTTGGGAGAGGTGTGGTACTGTATATCAACAGTTGTCACTTTTTCTCATATTTTATTTTATATAATTAATTATTTTTTATTTAAATATTTATTATTTTAGAAGGGACAGGTTACCAACTTCTCCTTCTCCTTTTCTTCTCATCCTCTCACAGCTTATCCATTGCCTCCTCATTCATATCCTTTTCCTCTAAAAACGACAATAAAAATGGAATCTAATTTAGTAAAATGAAATTGCAATCACCAGAGCACATGATCCAAGTGATCAGAGTTCTTGAAATTCTCCATTTCACATTAAACACCTTACTTACATATACCAAAGATAACGATGGAGTAATTAAACAAATAAAAAACTTGAAACGAACGAACGAACGAATGGTCGGATTTCAAGACTGAGAAAATGTTTAGTAAATGTCATGCATTAAAAATAAATATGATGTTAATTACTTGTACAATCAAAGAGAAATTCAGAAAGATCATTAACTAAACACCAATCTCTTTTACATTTCTCTTCAAATATTAATTTCTTCTAATTTAAAATATTTAATCTTTAATACATATAAAAAAAACTTAACCCCAGATCAAATTTTATTTCATTTCCAGGCCTCTGTAGTCCAAAACCCCAGTTTTTAACCCTATAAAATCATATCCAGAATTACTGCTACTGCCACCTTCAATATTACACCTGCAATCTTTGCTGTTTTGTGCACCCAAACTGCACGCAAAGCACAGAGAGGCAGTCCTCCCTCCAGTTTTCAAGGGCTCTTGTGCTTGTTGTTGATAACTATAAGGAGGGCTTATTCTGAGTTCAAGATTCAAATCGGGGCACCGCTCGAAAACTGGGCTATTTTCTTCTTTGTTGTTCAAATTAATCGCTGCAGTGATGCACTTTTCTGCTTCTTCTTTTGTTGTTGAACCAGCAAATGAAATGGTTGTGACTTCTCTACCTGATGCAGGCTCGTTGATTGGCCTATGAGTTGTAGGATCAATACCTCGGCTCAAAAGCTTCCTTCTTATATGAGTATTCCAATAATTCTTTATCTCATTATCAGTTCTTCCTGGTAATCTTCCAGCTATAAGAGACCATCTAAAAAAATGACAATATAATCGCATCAGCAATGACAACTTAATAAAAAAAAAAAAAAACAATATCAGATCGATCCAATTATTGATAGACTTACTTGTTACCAAGAAGACTGTGAAGTTTAATAATAAGTTCATCTTCTTCTTCTGTGAAGTTTCCACGTTTGAGGTCAGGCCTTAAGTAATTGATCCACCGAAGGCGGCAGCTTTTGCCGCAACGGAGTAGACCGGCTGCCTTAGGAAGCGAACGCCAGCAGCCTTCACCGTGAGCCCTTATATATGCGATGAGACGATCATCTTCTTCTTTAGTCCATGCTCCTTTATTTGTATGAGCTTTTTCACAGCAAGGAGACCTTCCCATTGAGCCAAAATAATAAAAACTGCTCAGTAGCTAAAAACAACTTTTTTTTGCCAATATTTCTTTTGCCCCTTTTCTTGATTCTTTTCTTTGTGAAATTCTAGCCGTGGTGATTCTTGAGCATCAAGGCCGGTCCTCTAAAGGACTTGGTGTGGGGTTATATAACCTTTAATTTGACTCTAATATATACATACATATACATATAGAGAGAGAAAGAGAAAGAGAGTTTCTTCTAGATGTGAGTTGGTGAGACGGGTATGAGAGAGAGAGTGTGGCTGGTGGCATATTGATGATTATAGCATCATCATTAATTTATACAAATATCATATAAGTAAAAGTGAAAATAAATAAACTTTAGGTGGTAACCTTTAGTTAGGTGCAAAGTAAGGTATTTAATTAAAGTAGAGCAAATAAAGACAAGGTGCCATCTCTTACCTTCCCACTTCAATAGAACCCAAAATCTTCCCAACCTGATGTACGATGTATACCAGAATTACCCATAATTCTTACTGTTTTAATTTCAAATCAAAATAATTTATTTTTATTTTTTTATTTTTAAGTTAAAGAGTGACAATAAAATTGTGAAAAATCACATGCATAAATATGTAAAGAAAAAGTGGGTTTTAAAAGTAGATTTCAACTTTAGAATCAACAAAGTTGGAATATTGTTTTGATAAGGAAATATGAAATATGTGATATTTTTAAAATTAAGTTAGTTTGTGGTTGGGAATTGGCAGGCTTTATTTTCCATAGTGTACACTGTAGAGCATAATTACTTTTATTCTATTGGTGCACCAACATGCAAAATATTAAGGCCATGTTTGATTGTGACCATTTTCCATGGAAAATGGAGAAGCTTTCCCATTTCCACACATTTGTAGTGTTTGATATGCTTTATTTTCTCCAGAAATTGTTTTCCTTCTCCTCCCCATGCCTGTTTTCTTGGCAATTGAGGAATTGGTTTTCTTTAGGTTTTGGTGGAAATTCTGTTTTCCAGCTTCTTCTTTTTTTCTTTTGGCAATTGAAAAATATTCTAGACACAATGGTAAAAAAATTATCACTTTTATTGATAATCTCCATGTAAAACAAAGTCAAACGAATGATATTTGATATTGTAATTTTTTTTAATTTTTTGGCAATTAGAAGAAATTCTAGACCCAATGGTAGAAAAAATTATCACTTTAATGGACATTTTCATGAAAAATAAAGTCAAATAGACACCAAACTTTTAACATTTTTCATATGAAAAATTATACCAATTAAATACAATTAATTACAATTTTCAGTAAAATAATTGCTGGCAATTCAATTCCCTGGAACTCATTTTCTTTCAACTCATGTTTCACATTTGCAATCAAATATACCCTCAATGAAAAAGACATGCCATTCTTTCTTTTTATGTATATATGGATTATAGTCTGGAGTTTATAGATTTTCTGTCAAGTGACAAGAATGTAGGAAATTTAATTGTACCAAATCTGATTGATGATTGAATAAAGACTCGATATATCTTTCCCACCACAGGTTCTATTTTGATTTCTCATCGACGTACGTTGGTGTTGGTATGATTTGCCCTTACATGGTCAATGTCTCGTTACTTATTGGAGCAATTGTTTCATGGGGAATCATGTGGCCTCTGATTGAGTCCAAGAGAGGCAGTTGGTATAGTGCTGATTTATCTGCAAGCAGTCTTCATGGCATCCAAGGATACAGGGTAAGTCATATATTATATATATGACTTGTAATGTGAACTGTATAGTATTATGTCCCAATTATTATTATTACTTAAATTATTCGATTTGTGTTGATCTCAACAGGTTTTTCTTGCCATTGCCATGATGCTTGGTGATGGTCTGTTCCATGTTGTTTACATGATCATCGTCACATCAAAAAGTTTCATTAATCGCAAGTCAGAGAAATCTAATACTGAGGGTGAAAGCACCGGAGGAGA
>CAIGRL010304385.1:0-14026 GCA_903798325.1 Fraxinus xanthoxyloides
GCCATTGCTATAAAAAAAAAAAAAAGGTAGAAAATATTTTCTCACCTATTAGGTGAGAAAACGTTTTCCACCTTTTGTACATCAAAGGGTTGTACCTAGGAAAAGGGAGGAAAATATTTTCCATGGAAAATTTAACATATCAAACAGTCAAAAAGTGGAAGTAGGAAAATATTTTCCTACTTTTAGGGAAAATAACACCAATCAAATGGACCCTAAGAATTTAGACGAAATAAAGGGACATCGCAGAATGTTTTTTATTTTAAGAAACATTTGTATACAAGTACAAATATTTTTACATGAGAATCTCGTAAATTTCAAATGTTGAAGGTACTACAATGGACTAAAATCTCTTTTATTCATATGATATGAATAAAAGCTACAACATAGTAATTTATGTGATTCTTCAACAGCTTCATTCTGTCCCAACTTTCAGACATCTTAGGAATGCTTTTCAACTACCTTCTTGTGCATTCGTCCTAACGTTCGACTCCTTCCCTCGTTCGCAACAATCTTCAGACATAGCCTTGCACAACCAAAGATCTTGAGTATGTAACACGGGATCGTAAACTTTTTACCAAAAACCGACAACAAAATTTGGTGTCATATAACTAGCAGCAGAATTCTTTATACCTTCAAAACCTGTCATTCATGGTTCGAAAGATGGGACCTGATCCATAGGAGCGTGGAGAACCCGATATACAGCTCTATCGACTATACCTCTGTAAGGATCTTCCTTTCTCTTTTTCATCAGATAAGCCATACTATTTTCAACTTCAGATTTTATATGCAAATAGAGTTCTTTCGCGTTACTTCTGTCCTTCAACATATCTTGCCTTCCCTTTGTTGGAATAGGCTTCTGAAACAGATAGTAAACACGGCCAGGGAATTTCGGCAGAAGTCCGGGGAGATATAAAGTTTGGTTGGCAACCTCCCCGCTCATTCCAGTCCTGTAATCAGATCATGTTCAATGTCCTCAGATGTAGCTTCGATTTCACAACTACAAGAGCACAACAACATAGTCTACCAAGTTTTGAGCAAATATTTAGGAGTCGAAACACTGGTCATCGTTGAACTTTTAGCAAAATTTTCATATTGGTCACTAATTCCATTTTGTTCCGAGTTGGTCACTCAACTTCAATTTTGTTTCATGTTTCACTAAATTTAAACATGCACCTTTCCGTTAGTCAAACTAACTCATGGCTGGAGTAATTTAAGTTCAGTGAATGTTTAAATTTAGTGACAAACTTGGAATAAAATGAAGTTTATTGACAATATCAAATTTTCACTAAAATATTAGTAACGACCTGTGTATGTAACCCAACATGACGGGACAAATAATATTGTCCATGTAAATTGTTTACCTTACGTTTAGATCTTTGTACTGCTCATTATCTTTTCTAATTTTGTCACGTATATTTGGAATTCTCATCAGGTCATCACAGTCCAGAATCAACTGCCAATAAAAAAATTCAAATGAGATATCAATTTCACAAGGAAAATATTTGTAAACTACTTAAATTTCACCCCCACTAATAGGCACAAGCACATAGATGTTAAGTGTGGACCAATATACAAATATGCATATTCTGAGCAAAGACACAATGTAATTTTCATCAGAGAATTTTCAGGTTTCACGGTCCAAAAAATACAATGCTTCCGAGCGTGATGATCACTTCAACATATATCTGAATATACAGGGTTATGCATGAACTTGTGGTTGAAAAGTTAGTGTTGAGACCACCTGCTTCTCATTAATGGCCAATCTTTGAAGTAGAACAAGGCATTCCCGCTGGAAATCCTGTGGCATTATAGACCCTAAAGTCATAGTCATAGGCCTATAACCTCCTTCCAAGGGACGAGATGATTTTATGATTTATGGTTAAGAATTCAGATTTCCTTGTTCCTCAAAAACTAACTTCATCCAGTTGGTTTCATCTTTGTGGTGTCCCAAAATAAGATCCCCATTTCGAAAAGTTAAATAAAGCTTCCTCATGTTGTCCCGCTGTAGCTGGTTACATCAATATTTTATAGCACTACTAAATGTCATGTGAATGTGATAATGAAAAGCCGGAAGTTGGAATTTAGAAACAGACTATTCTTTTCAGAGAGTACAAGCAAAAAACTATCAAAGATAATTCTTTATTGCAAGACATGAAAGATTGTTTAATATAGTGAATCAATAAAAAGAATAATTACCTCTGCTATGTCATCTTCTCCAACAGCTCCAAATGGTACAATTGTCGCCCCAAATCTTGCTGCCATCCTGACAAATTCTGGCTGTTCGGGCCAAAATAATTTATACTCTTCGCCCTGGAATAAGCATCAATGACAATATTGGTACTAGTTTAAAGATGTACCCTCCCCCTCCCCCCCCACCCCAACCAAAATAAATAAATAAATAAATAATGTATATGCTTATATAAATATTTCATTTTAAAATTGGATATAAAAGATATGAAATAAAATAGAAAGAAATGAAAAGATAAGTACCCACCTTGCGATGTAAAGCCTCACGAGCACCACCAGGATAAAGTAGCACATGTGATTTTGTTGCGAGCAATTTGAAAAGATTGCCTGCACTTACAGGTAATCCACCATATAACCTCACAGCGTCAAAGAAGGAAAGCTCCTTGATCTCACTCTCAACGAGCTGTGAAAACAATGTTGGGTGTGCTATACCACGAACCAAGATCTTCTTCTCCATAAGAAATTGTTCAACTAATGGAACGAGTTCCAAACCCATAAGCATGTGATTACCAACCAATATGACCGGACCTTCATTCGGAACACCTGAGAGACCTCTCACCATCTTCCCATCTTCAGTAGTAGACCACATCACAGGACCGGTATAATTGCGAAACCATCTGCATTGCATTATATGGAAATACAATCTTTAAAAAAATCAAGTAAAAAAGAGTTAAATATGCAATTAGACATAGCATGTCACAAAGATTCGCCTAGTTATCTACCAAGAATTTTTCATATATTCTGTTTTGATCTGTGTGCAGAATAGAAATATGCTAAAACTATTTTTAGGCCATGCAACTAAATTCAACAGAAACAAACATACATTAAAAATTATGATAATAAAGTTATGGGCTATGACTGAGGCTTGGACAAGTGACAACACCTTATATATTTCACTGAATTAAAACTAAAATGAATAAGTGACAACACCTTATATATTTCATTGAATTAAAATTAAAATGAATTAGTAGTCGGAGAAGATGGAAATCTAGAAAGAAAAAAAATTGTGTCCATTTACCCATTGCCCAACAGTGTTTGCTTAAATTCCGACTTGCTGGGAGGTAGAAAATCCGAAACAAAATCATGATTCCTCGAACGACGGTAAGTGCAAGTACCTTTGATAATGGTTAATAGATTAACTCCATCTTCCTGCATGAGAAAAATTTGAGATAGATCAATACATGAAAGGTATATATGACCACAAAAATAATCAAATCCCATCCAATTTATGTCCAGGATTTCATAGCAAATTAATGTAACCAGGCAAATTCCACAAACACAAAAGAACAAGAAGATTATGAATCGTTCAAAGTATAGATATAATAGAACAAGAAACGATGCAGATTGTTGAATTTTTTCTGAGTAGAAAAGAATAGGTATGCCGTTTCCTTCTGGCAGTAAAAAGCATGTGCATGCCACCAATTTTTTTTTATACAATGATGATGTGTTGTCTCAATCTCAGCTCCAAGAACCTAAATAAGGAGGCAGAAAGATTTATTTGATTTTTGCAGGTGTGGGCTTCATATAGAATTAGAACCAACATTTTGTGCTAAGATTACCGATCTTGACAACTGATGAAATGCAAGAAAATGCCTCTAATTCAAAAATTCAAAATGCCTTAGTTTCAAATAAATTGTAAAAAATGAGTGTTCTTCTATTTCACTTAAATTTTGGATGACTCAAGCTTCTGGCTTCTCAGAAAATACCTTGATGTTGTTGTTGCAGTTAAACTTTTATTTTTCATAGAAATGAAAAGACGTTATATGTTGCTGATAGGCTTTAATCTTCAATTTAGGTATCAGGATAAAAATCAGTGACTGTTAAATCTGACGTATAATATTAGGAAAGTTACAGATTTTGAAGAATATTTCTATATACAATCCTAGAGATAAATTTTGTATACAGAAGGTAATGCTCATCCTTATAAAAGTAACCTTAACCTGGTTTGAGCTATTAGAACACTGTAGGGGCATTAATGCATGGGGGAAATTCTCACCTACCAATAGTATGGTATGCCCATTGTCCTTGAAGTATCGTATTTTGCAATTCCGTATTAAACGCGAAAGTCTCCCGGCTTCGTTTTCACTGGGAAGCATATTATCCTTGCCACTGACATGCAAAGGAATTGTCATTCCCACGAATTTAGGAATAAAACCAATCTATTTGTGACATAAGTGTTTCAAGTCAACTATAGAAAAATAAATAGATAAATAAAATTATACAATACTAAAGGCAATTAACACTACAAAATACAGAAATTATGGCTTATATCATCATCCAGGGATGTAAAATATGGTTTGCCCAATAAGCATAAGAAGAATATATATTTTATTGAAACTCTAATGGCCTTGATGATAATTATCTTCATATATGCCATGTCCAAGTGAACATTGGGATAACTAACCAAAATGTGCACATTCATACAGGGTGACAAAATAAAATGGCTTAGAAGACATGAGAATGGATGTTATCAAAGGCGTCATTACAAATATTTATTGTCAATTGTTATCTGTTTCTCTCCACAACTAATAAAATTATCATCTATCTTTTAGCTGTTTGACGTTGTCATTGTTGAATTATCTATATCAAACCAAACTGGATAAGATTAGGCTGCCCAGGCTATAAACTATTTGGGAGGTAAAGAGGGTAGGTGATAGGCTCCAACACTCCCCTGGCATTACACAGAAAAAACATTAAAAATATTCTTTTAAGAGTCAAGAAAGAGGAGAGACCTAGCAAGAATAAGTACTTCAGCTTTGATGGCATGAAGACGAGAGTTAGTATATGCTGCAGCAGACTTGAGCAGCTTCAGTTTCCAAAGAAGAGTTTCCTTCGGTAGGATATCAGATAAACCCTAAACATTTCAAATAAAAAATTAGCACTTTAACCGTGCAAATATTCAACCGCACAATATTTTGAACCACATATGATGTAAAAGAAATTATAGCAAACTTTTTTCATCTTTGTGTTTACAAGTAAATGCTGCAATCATTTGATAACTGTGGTTAGGATGTTCGTGGACAGGTCATTGCGTGCCAAAATCTCCATTCCTTTCTCTTTCTTCGACAACCCTCTTAGTGGATTATTGATAAAAGCCACCATAATGTTACCCATGAAGATACAGCATAATAGATCGTCAATACAGGTCGTAAGGTGATAATAGCAGTCTTGAATAGGGAATCAAAAGGAACACATAGTTTTACGTATTTATAAAAGCCTAAATAGGTACAAACATTCTCAGCTGTAACTCTCTTTTTTCTCCTTTAGTATTAGCAATCTTTATCCCTCCATCACGGATTTGCTCATTCACTTCACATAACATTCTAGTGTGTATGTGAATGAAGATTATACACCATACATTGAGCATTCTACTGTCGACAGATGCTTCATGTTTAAAAATCAGGAAAATCTAACAGCGTGATAATATCCTTACGGAAAGACGTGGTAGCAAACCAGTAAGGTTCTCAGATAATTGTTCAAAATATCGCGTCGGAGGCAGCATTGAGTCAATATTAGCAGTTGCCATCTTCACTGGATCACCTGGTGTAAGTAAGAACAATGTTCTGAATAAGTAGTGCCAAAGTTAGTAATTGAAGATGGGTTGCTTCTAGGAGGAGAAGGGAGAAAAAACTAAGATCGCCAAAGTTATACAGATTGTTACCATGACGTAGTAAAGAGTGTAAATAAATTGAAGCAGCAAAAATATAGAATGCATAAAGAATAAGTGAAAATACAATATAGAACTCCAACATGGTTGCAGATATATCAAATAATAAAAAGGTGATTAGAGAAAATGAGAAATCTTTCAACCAATCAGTTCCATTATCTCAACCAGTAAATCAACTGAGAAATATGGAACCAGTTGAAAGCACAGAATTAAGACTTCACTTGTTAAAACCAATATAGTGTTAGCACAACTCTATTAAGCATAAAGGAAGGCATTACATACAAAAGCTTTTATTGAAGAAATTTGAAGGAGTCAAAAAGTATCATTGACTAGTATCAAAAAATCGGTAAGGGAAAAATTCAAAGGAGAAAAGCATCATGGGTCCTGCATTATGTTGGCCAGAGATGCTAATTAATTAGGAACTTATCCTTACAGCAGAAAACAAGCAGGGATGTACGAGTCTTTGACTTGAGATTTATTGCAAGAAGTCATTTCTTTTGAAGGCAATGTACTTCAGGAATTATGTATAAGTTAGTACTGCCAATTTCAGCAAGAAAAAACATCCTGGGAGCAAAGATTGGTTGTTAGGCACCATGCATGACCGTAGACAGCGATAAACATGTGTAACTCCTTCATCGCCATTTTTCTCATGTATAAGCAGATTATGAAAGAGAAAAAAGAATAGCTCAATGTTTATATTGTCAATAATCACTAAGGCTCCGTTTGCCTCCCATTATTCCAAAACATTATTTGCTACAGTAGGATTCTCCACCATATATTCACCCAATAAAATATTCTACACACAAACCAATAAATTTATTTTAGATTTCAACCACACATTCTCCAAAAAATATTATTCATTACTCCATTTCTTCTACAGTAATGGATGACAAACACGCACTAAGTTATTGGGGATTAAGTAGTGCTAGTTGTGTCAAATAACATATCACTTCTAGTTGAATAATTGATTTCAATCAAAGAGATTAATCAATTGCGAGGATTCCAGTCTTTTGCAGATTCTCGTGAATGTAACAGTAAAAAGTTGCAGGAAATGAACCACATAAGAAAATTTAATTGCTGAACTTCAGATGCGATAACAGTCATTATGGTTTAGAACGGAGAATATAAAGAAAAACTGTCCAGATTATCAAGGAATCGTAAAGATTTTCAAAGTAGCAGAAAGTATACCCATAATAAAGCTTAGAAGATAAGGAATGGTGGTATGAAGTTCATCAGGCAAGGCCTCCAACAGAGGAAGCAAAGGTTGCAGTTGTGACCTCCCAAATGAAGTAGCTGAAAAGAATGTATAATCAGTTAACACCCCTGCATACCAACCAGAGGTGTCCATAAAAGACACATCGAGAATTATAAGGATCACGATTTGACAAGCACACCTGGATTAGCTAATACCACCACAAGGTCAATATTAGGATTACGAGCTGCAACTGCAAGTGCTAAGCATCCACCAATTGAGTCTCCCACCAGATAAATGGGTCTCTTTGGGGCTGAAGAATGCTCGGACCTCAAAGTCTCTTCGACCCATTCTACAAAGGCTGAAGTAAAGAAAGATTGTCATTCAAGTTGTCCGTGTATTGTGAAAATTGTAGTGCAGGTCAATAATATAGAAAAATTGCTGACAAACAAGAATGGAGAAATAATTGCATTGAAACATATGCACATCTTGGTAAAACTATTCGTGTAACTTCCTTTTTAAAGCTGTAGCATATGTTCTCGGCGATGAACAAAGAAACTGAATATTCTTTAAGCAAGAAAAAGCTAAAACCTTCAAATGGTGTTCGATCCTGCACAGGAATATGCATGCACCAAACTTGAAAGACCCTGAGACCAAAGAAAAATACTGTATAAATGATTTAGCGTATAAGCTTAAAAAGTACAAACAGTCGAACAATGAGACATGGTGTCTATCACTTTATGTATACTGATCATGATTTTTGCCAATCAGCAAAAATTTCCAGGTATAAAGAGACAACGACTAGCTCGTCTCAAGAGGCAAATGAATTACTCTAAAGAAATTCGTCGATTGTCTTTCTAGTTTTCACAAATGGCCTAGCCAGAGCATTCAACATTAAGGATTCCATACCTTCCATAATCGTAAGAAGAAAAATAAAAATAAAGCTGGGTTGTAGTTCATATGATTTCAGCTAAGAGTCATCTGAGACTTACTTGCCAAGAGACTTGTGATGCAGAATGAGGCCAAGTCCAAGGCCATCCATTCCTTCACGTGAAGTAAAAATGAATTAAAACTAAAAAATCGCCTTACACATGTAAAACTTCTATACAAAAATGATTATGTTTGGAATTACTGGAATTATTTCTTATGTCGGGTAAACAAGTTCATTCGTAACAAAAAGATTTATCTTTTTTAAATTTACAAAGCCATAACTTTCCAATTGAGCATCAAATAATTATACCTGGTAAGAACAGAAGAGTTGGTGAATCTTTTAAAGGTGGACCACAAGAGATTGGGGTGAACCACCTCGGTGGCCCCCCATCGGGTTTAATAATCTCTTTGGCTAAATCAAGATAATCCTTCACACTTTGAGTTCCATATCCATCATCCCATAAAGGCTCCAACTTTTCCTCCTCATAAACTTTTTCCTCCTCCTTTTCCTCCACATTTGAATCCATATGACCATGCCCCACCTCAGTTAAAAGCCTATCACTCTCCTTTTCCTTCACAACAGAAGATGATACTCCAGTAACTATCCCATTCACTTTAACAGATTCAACAGATAATGCAGCATCAGCCGAATCCCCACTAGCTAAACACTGAATTTCAGATCTAGAATGACATTTCTTGTTCAAATTCAAAGCAAAATAGGGTGATGCCCAGAAACTTTTCACAATTGAAGCCATGTATATCTGACCCCAATGGCTTCGAATTTTCCAAATCAAGAATTATATATAGAAACAGAAAAATCTTAAAGCCACAAAAGAACAAACAACGTGTACCAAAAGAGCAGCCCACATGAATAATCGGGAAATTCCTACTGTGAGCAGAAAACCAGAAACAGGTGGAAAGTTGTCTATCATGCAAGAAATCCAGGGACAGATCTAATTTGTGGGGTCTTTTGTTTCAACGTGCGCTTTTTGGGTTTACTCAAACTGTCGAGAATCAAATGAGGATATAGTCAAATGTGTAATAATGAAGAAATTGATATATACATACAATGAATATAAATTTGTAAGTACAAGCTACTGTAAAATAATAATAATAAAAGAATTATTACCGGCGAGGAGTGATATGAACATGTGTCAGAAATGTATTGGGATACAGAATGACGAACTTGGTAAGTAGTTGGTGCTCTTTGGAAGAACGTGGCGGGGGATATGCACGAAGCACTATATGTACAAAGAAAAAAAAATCAAAAACTATCAAGAATACACAGTCTCATTTTTATTTTTTTTTCAATATTTAACCTGTGAGCATTTGTATAATTTCTGGTAAAAAATTTCCTGTACATGCAGAAAATTTCCCGTATTTTTGTTTGTTCGTCGGTAAAGCTTTTGCAGGATGGTTTACCTTGAGAATTTTGGAGAAAATTGCTTCAATGATGTGCAATTTATTTCACAGTAGAAAGTTGGTTTTTATCTTTAAAACAATCGAGTTGATCTTTAATTTTTCTTTGCAACTGTACAAATAGTCCTAATTACTTACAGAAACGATTTAACCTTTGTTTACTTGATTTAAAAAAATAAAAATAAAAATTGTCTAGACTATGTTTGGGCTCCATGAAAATGAAATTTTGAGGGAATATGTGTTCTGAATAGTAATTTTTTGGAGAATGCATGGTCATACCTGTGTTTCGTCGAGTCTGAGGCGAATTTCAAAATTTGAACTCTTAGATCATAGCAAGTAATCGAGTTTTTTTATTTATTTATAAGAGTTTTATAAAACTAAATTTGTTAACTTAAAATCAACAATAAAATAACAGAATGAAATATTCAATATATATATATATATAACTCGTCTTGCAGTTTTAGAGACAAAAAAATATTAATCAATTTTGAATAGTCGAATTATTCAACCATTGAAAATAGTATGGTCAATTCATTTAATCTTTGTTGTGACAAAGTTGATCAGAGATAAATCTTGACTAATTTCAAGTTGGAGAAACTTCTTTTGCTTATGCAACTATAATCGATATGGTATTTGACTTACTTGTTTGACTTTTAACTGTTTTCCTAAATATTCAATTCCATAAGTACAAAATAAAATCAAGATTAGCGAAGATTTCCTTCCATTACATATGTGTATGGTAAATACACTTTGCACTCATGATAAATTCAATTTCACATAAAATAGGAAATAAACTTCTTATTTTCAAAAATTGTTAAATTTTACACACTTTCTCACTTTACACAAGGCTCGCGTCATTCAGAGGAAAAAATTGTTAATGCAACAATAATAACGATATATTAACTGATGTCATAAATATTCATAACATAACAGTAAAATGGAAAATTTTAAATAACATCATATTTAACCATATATTGCACTCAATTATTCCATAGAAGGCACAAATTCACATTACTTAAGTGAATTATAGATCGAGAAAAGAAATCCAATCACACACAGAGATCATTGATGCGTCAACAGAATATTGAAAAAATGAAATTGAATTTAGAGACAAAAATATACAGCAATCAATTAAATATATAAAATCTATCAATCAATGCAATTAAAAAAAACTAGGGTTAATAAACGATTATATCAACAAAGATGCGTGTAACGATGCATAAATATATATCGAGGTGGTGTTACACAATGGAATGAGTATTCCTAATCCGAACACTAATTCTGTAATTTATGATATCATTGTTGTCTCATTGTTTGAATTTACATATAATATTTTTTTATAAGATAATGCGTGGTCAAAAATAAGTTTTGAGAAAAATGCAGTTCAAACATGGGCTTACTAATCACGCAGCCATTATGTTGTTGAAATTTAAAAAGCTATATTTTTGTTTTTCGGAATTGGGCGTGCTTATATGCATATTTGAGAAAGTTTAAATTATAACTTAAGAATGTCAAATATACTTTTTATTCAAATACTTTATAGAAATTGAAACTATCACTCGCTTATCATCAATCGAATTTTAGAGTAAATTATATAGCCCTTATTTGATCCCCATTTTCCTAAAACTCTGTTTTTGTAACCTTATTTTCCCTATTTTTTAAAACATATTTTTCAAAAAATAATTATTCTAAAATCTATTAACACCAAATAATGAGACTCAAATGGGTGGGCTTAAACTTCTCCCTAGGTTTATGGCAATTTCAGAGATTCAGATACCCTTCTCCCTTCAAAAATTATAAAAAATGTTCCGAAATTTATTTTTTGTAATTGATTCCCCTCCATTGAAAAGTAATTTCTCACTTTACCCCTTATACTATATTGAAAATGTTATTTCATTTTATTTAAATTATATTCTTTATTGTCCTTTTTATTTATTTTTAGATACATTTTTTTCGTACTTTTGATTTATATGAAATTATTTTAATTAAGAATACTATAAATATTGAGATATATAAACATTTTTTTTGACAAATAATTAAGAATGGCTAAATCCTAGACCCCTATTGCCTAGCCTTTTTTAGGTAATCAGTGTGGGGATGGAAAACATGGTCCCGTGCCTCATGCATAGTTTTGACATCGCCCCTCCTTTATTTATTTTATGTTTTTTAAAATTAATTGATATTTTTAAAATAAATAATTAAATTAATCAATGTGGTAAATGTGAATACTTTAACAATCCTTTCGTCCTTCCCAAATGTACTTCTCTAAGCCCACGGACAAGATCAATCCGACCACGACCTTGACGAGTAGACACCCGCACAAATAAGAGCCGTGATAGGTGTACGCTCAACATAATTTTACAAATAACTAATATATAAAAAAAAAACAGTTAAATACGTGCTTTCAAGTAATTTAATAAAATCAAATAAATATTTTATATTCCTTGATTTAGAATGTTAACGTTTTTCATATTTCATATTTTTATAATCTTGACATTTATACTATATCGAGTTTAGAAAATTACGATGATATTATCCTAATTATTGAAAAATATAAAAAAAAAAAAATGAATCAAAGGCTTAAAGCTTGCATTTATTTTTAGTTCCTTTTTGAGTATGTATTTATATCAATTTTAGTTTGTTCAATTTTTTAAAAGGAGAATAGTTTTGTGAATAAGATAAAATCACTGTGTACAAAAAAAAAATCAACTTCTTAAAACTGATACAATTTATTTTTGCATAATTAAAATTAAGAAATAGACAAACAAGAAATTAAGTACAATTTTATATAGGGTTAATCCATTTGTACATAATGGATTACCCCCCCTCCCCCCCACACACACAATGTGCTGGGCCCGCTTGTATTTAAAAGTTTCGACAATGTGGTCCTCATCTCCATTGTGAGTAGTAGGTAAAAGATTCGACAAAAAAATTCGATATATGTAGCATGATCCTTTTATATATTTCACAAGAGAGAACGACAAAGTTGGAAGTTCTGTCAAGAGGGGAGGTTTCTACAATTTTTGAAAGGAGAAGATGTATTTGAAATAATTATAAACCTCGGGGAAGGTCTATGTAATTGTCTCTAAAATTTTGAAAAAGCAACTCGTAAGCATTGACTGAAATTCCCGACCCCGATTTATTTTATATTATTTTTATGTTTTCAATTCGGATCGTATTGAAAAAATAAAAATAAATAAAAATGTTGATAGATGGATATGTTATAATCTCCTATCCGTCTTGCTTTTTGAAAATATCCAACAATGAAAGGACGAAATTTTAATCCTTAGCCCTATCATTTCATGTTCCTTTGCGTCCCTATGTAAGAACGGTCAAGCAAGTAATTAGAGTGTTATTTAGAAATGAGCATAACAATTTATAAATTTTAGACGATTATTAATTGTTTAATAGAGATGGCAAAATGTCACGACACTATTTCAACTCGCATTGCCCTCGCTTGCATGGGCGGGGATTCCCTACTTAGATGGGGACCATGATGAAGTTACATTGAAGAAGATAATGACTTGGGGTTAGAATCATTAGATAGAATCTGTTACGGGTAGGTGTCGATCCACCACGTGTCAACAGATTGATGATCCGTACCCTACCACGTGGCGGTCAAGGTGATTGCGCATGGGACGGGGAGGTTGCAAGTACCGAAGCTATTACGTAGGAGCGAACCGAACCAACGTCCAGCAAAGGAGCCGAACTCATCTGCGAACACCGCGGATGCAAAGGCCCGCACTCCGCTTCGATGAACCCCGCACCTGCCCCATTCCGTCCTGGCGAAAGACTCATTATTCAAAGATCTTTTCAAAGTCAAATCACTTACTGATGGGACGTGTGACAGGACCCAAACGGTCAATTCAGCCAGAGACACTCAATGCCAGCCAACCTATGGAAAGACAGGTTAACGCCAGGATTGGACAAACTTGAGGATCTGACGCCACGTGTCTCTTCATTCGACGGCCCTCCTCTTCCCATCCTTAGTATAAAATACATCCTACTAGTGCTTAAGAAGGGGATCTCCATCTTACTAGAAGAAGAGTACAATCTTGGTATCATTTTCCCTCCCTCTCATATTGGCACCCTATTATTACACCTTGATCAACCACATCCCGGCGAGTGTCCTACCGTCGATTAACCATTTTCCAATTGAACCAAATTGACTTGATCGTTGAAGTGCTCACGGTCGCCTCCAATCCTTCCGGGGAAGGTCACGAGTGACTGACGTTGTGCTACGTGTACAGGGAAAATGTGATTAGAAGACTTTTTCTATTGGCCACGTCAGAACCATTTTCTTAGAATCTAATATTAATAAAACATCTTCTTTTAAATCTAATTTTAATTTTTATGAATAATTTACTTTTTGGGTAAACTTTGTGGATATATAGATTTAATTGAATGAATTTAATAATAGATGTTGGAATTTAATGAGATGAATATAATACTTTTCTAAAATTTGAATTTTTTTTTTGAATAAGGATGGATTTGGGATGGGATGAATATATAAAAGTGGTGTGCAAACTTTTAAAATTTACTAGTTTTGCACCCGTGCAATGCACGGGTTG
>CAIGRL010304390.1:0-13624 GCA_903798325.1 Fraxinus xanthoxyloides
TTTGTTTTTTGTTTTTTTTAATAAAAGCTTTCCCTCCAACATTTTTTTTAAAAACAAACGCAATGTCAAGCATGATGTGTACACTTTGAAGTGTACAAATGACACTTTCCTATTTTTAAACATCAATTCAGTTTTACCCTAACATTTTCTTATTCCCCATTTGGCTCCAAACCACTTTTAACCGACTTTCTTATTTCTTTGCCCCGACTTCTTATTATTTGGAAACATTCTCCTATTGCACATCAATCTCCGTCCTCATGCATATCTCATGCTACCGTCTTCAACGGTATATTTGAACATTCGAGCATACATATTTCAATTTTGGAGGGGATGTCTGAGTCGACATAGGAGTTGGCAGATGTGGTGTGTTGAATATATGACCCAAATTCCAACGTTGATTTCGTGTTTTGGTTGAAAAATGAGTTAAAGAAGAAACAAAGTGGTTGACGGTGTTTTAGGCAGTAAGATAAAAAGGGAGTCTGGTGCCAATCGGGGTGAAATTAGAGTTATTTATCGAAACTCAGCACTGGGCGCTCATGGAGGCGCTACGACCGTTGCTCGCTTCCCGTTCATGCACCAATTGCTTGGCGCGACGCGAGGCTGCGTCTCGAGCGGTAGCTTTATTCGGGGAAAATTTATTTCCTTATGTTTGACTCTTTTTTATTCTCTGTTCAATTACAATATATTCTCTTGGGTCCTATTTATAGTTCACGAAATTTCTGAATTTCATGACTTTGAGTGAGTTAGAATTGTATTAGATATAACATATTCTTTGTATTTTCTCTCCATTATTAATAAAAGTTTTCGTTCCTCTACCATACTATTTTGTTTTTCATGTGTTGTGCTTGCTCATTCATATTGTACCTTATAATCCTGCATTATATTTATAAAAAGTGATATCAATTTATACATAATTCTTGTCAGGATTCTAACAAGTGGTATCAGAGCCAAACTCATTGTTCGTCGTGAGTTTCGATTTCTTGTCATGGCAGGTAAAGATGCAAGCAGTGCTCAATTATATGGACTTGGTTGAGGCGTTATTAAAATTTGACAAGATGCCCTCAAATTGGTTGTTGGAGGAGAAACAACGGAAATATCTAAAGGCCCTTTCTCAAATTTATTTTCATCTTCGAAACACATTTTTAGGATATTTTGAAGGAGAAAATCACAACTGCGTTATGGTTGAAGTTGGAACAATTGTGCATGACTGCAAATCTAACTAGCAAATTGCACATGAAGCGGCATTTGTATTCTCAACATATGACTAAACCATCTCTAGAAGATCACCTTGTTGTTTTTAAAGCAATCGTCGTTGATTTCGAGACTTTGGAGGTTAAGTGCAGTGAAGAAGATTTATGGCTAATTTTATTGTATTCGTTGTTCGCTTCATACATGTTGTTTAGAAACACAATATTATATAGTCATGATACTTTCATCGTTGTGGAAGTTTATGAATTTTCTTTCAAAGGAAGTGAGGAAGCATCTCGTTGGATCGGAGACTCATGGAGAAGGTCTTGTTGTTCACGTGGTTATGAAAGAGGTAGTTCGAAGTCTAACTTTAATAATAAAGATTTTAACTATTGCAAGAAGAAGAGACACATAGGGAATGATTGCTACAAGTTGCAGAATAGAGAAAAATTAGCTGCAGCTAAGAAGGGAAAGCATCTAGAAACTTTAGGTGAAGTCGATATTACAGAAAATTATTATAGTGATGGAGAGGTTTTGATTATTTTTTATGGCAACTCCAAATCTGAAGAGGATTAAATTCTTGATACAGCTTGTTCTTTTCATATGTGTCCCAATCGAGATCTGTTTTCAACATACAAAAAAGTTCTCAAATGTGTTGTAGTGATGGGTAATAATACACCTTGTCGAATAGCTAGTATTGGAAGAGTCAGAATCAAAATGTTTCATGGGATAGTTAGGAAACTCGACTAAGTGATGCACGTCCCAGAGTTGAAGAGAAAATTGACCTCCTTGAGTATTTTTGATTCAAAAGGGTACAAATACACTGGTAAAGGTAGAGTCCTAAAGGTTAGCTAATGTGTCCGAGTTGTGTTGCAAAGATAGAAAATATCCCATTTGTATGTTTTGCAGGGTTTGACTGAATCATTGGAGAACAATCAGCAGAAACTTAGTAGTTTGGTGGATATTCAGTTTGGAATAGTGGCCGGAGTTTGTTCTGAGGTCTATATTGAAGAATACATTTCATTTGAAGTCAGAAGTTGTGGGTAATACCACTTTGCTACTATTACCAGCGTTATCATCGTATTCAATTGCTAGAGACAAACCCTGGAGAGATATTAAGCCTCCACGAAGATATGAGAAAGCTTATTTAGTGGCATATGCGTTGAGCGTGGTTGAAGGTATTGAGTCTAACAAAGAACCTTCAACATGAGCATTTGCTTGTGTTGATTCTGTTGCAGGGTGTGACTCTAGCTTGTTTGATAAATATTGTTGACTTATTTTTGATTGTGTTGCCCGATGTAATTCTGTTGAGTAGTGATTAGATTCAGTCGATTTAGTTTGTGCTTGTTGGACTTTATTGAAGAAGAGGAAAGACTTTGGTTGGAGAATTTTTTTGAAGAGCCATTGGTTTATTTATCGAAGTTGAATTTGTCTCCATGTGGAGAAATTTTGAAGCCTTGAACATTGTAGTGGAATTTGTGTCAATGTGGAGATTTGTTGAATATGTGACCCGAATTCCAACTTTGATTTTGTGTTTTGGTTGAAAAAGGAGTTAAAGATGGATCAAAGTGGCTAAGGATGTTTTTAGGCAGCAAGATAGAGCTTGGGCACCCAAACAGGATGTCGACGTCAATCGAGGTGAAAAATTGGAGTTACTTATCGAAACTCAGTGTTGCGACGCTCCTAAAGGCGCGACTGCAACGCGCTTCTCTCTCGAGTGCTGCGTGTCGTTCGCTTGGCATGAGGCTACCTCTCGAGCAACATCTTTATTCGGGAAAAAAATTGTTTCCCTATTTTTGGTTCTTTTTATCCTCTTTCCAACTACAATATATTATCTTGGATCATATATATATTCCACGAAATTCTTGGCTTTTATGATTTTGAGAGAGTTAGAATTGTATATTTGTATTAGATGTACAATATTTTTTGTATTTTCTCTCTATTATTAATAAAATCTTCGTACACCTGCAATATTATTTTGTTCCTTTTGTATTGTGATTTCTAATTCATGTTATGCCATATAATTTCGCCTTCTATTTCTAATAAGTGGTATCTAAACATACATAATTCTTGTCAAGATTCTAACATGGTGGAAGGAGTACCTAGCAGGATGGAGGGGGTTGGCGTAGGAGGCGGATGTGGTTGAGGGGGCGACGGAAGAGATGCCGGTGACAATCTTTTTTAGGTTCCAATAGTTACTAATCTACATTTTCTTTTTGTCTCCAAGATTTTAATACAGTCCATAATCAATTTCTAACTATGAAAACTATTAAATTGTCTTATGTTCTTCGCATACTTATTTGTTAAGCAAGATTAAGCTTTCTTTTGTGTCCAAAACAAGATTTTTTTTTCTTGAGGATTACGTGACAATTCTATGAAGATTCTAATGAATTTTGTTTGGGATTTGATTGTATGATTATATAAAGGTTGTGTCCAACTTGTTAATGGGATAATAGATTAGGGAGCAATAATGCTATATTCCCTTAAATTTTAGTTGGTACCAACTCACAAAATTAGACCTGCAACAACAGAGCTATCAATTTAGATGTTTAAAGTAGAACTCAAGAGTCATAATCCTATTTTTCTTCACCAATGAAGCAATAGCTTTCAACTTCTGCATTCCCCAAATATCCATTTGCACATGTACAATAACAAAAGGATTTTACGGTTGAAACTTTTTAAATATCTCATATGGAGTATGTCTAAAGGTAAATTTAACAAAATAGGATAAATAATATTTCTTAATTTATGACAATTAAAGTTGAATTTAGGCAAGTCGAATTGTCAAAACATGATTCAAAGGTAACATTCACAATTTGAATTATGAACGAGATCGACCGTCATTCACATTCGTGTTTTGTGGGTGCCGAAAGTTGAAATTAAAGTATGCATCCACAACCTTTACATGGCATCGAATTAAAACTACAAATATTAACTCAAATCAAAACAATTACTATTATCACAAACTTTCGAATTTTTTTTATTACAGAAATACATAATCTAATAAATATGTTAAAATGATGAAAGTAGATTGATATTGCTTCGTTGGTCTTGTTTTTATCAATGGGGTTGCGAAATGGGAAATTGATAAATATTGTTATTAATGATGATAGTGAATTGTAACATGGTGTGTTACGGTAAGGATAGTGGTGATGGTTCTGTTCGACAGGGTGTGGGTGATGGTCGTGTGATAGTGTTTGTTACTAGTGGAGGTGACGGTGATGATGTAATAATAGATTTATAGTCCTCGTTTGATTTCTATTTTTTTTTTCAAAATGCATATTTATTTTTTTTCAATCATGCATTCTTCAATAAAATAATATTACATGTAAATCTAAAATCTTTCTTTTTTTTAACCACAAATTCTCCATCAATATACTATTCGAAAACACATTCTTAGAAAATAATGAAATTTAAACAAGCTCATAAATAGCGATGATGGTAGGAATAAGTAATAAAAAGTGTAATTTAATACAATACCATGTAACATTGTGTTACAAATTTTTTTTCTAAAAAATATTTAAAAGTATATTTGAAGTTAGTGAAGTTATTTTGTTTATTGTGAGTCGTTCCTAATTTTTTATCAGGTTAATAGCAAAAAACCCCTAGAAACATTTCCATATTCGATAGAGCCCATGCATATTGAAAATCGTGGAAAATCCTCCTATTTGAAACCCTTTGTTTGAAAAATCTCCACATCGTCAAAATCTATTAGTTTACGTTAAAAATAGTGAAAAAAAAAACCCAAAATATAAAAGGAATAATTACAGTTGTAGTGCCAAACTTTTTATTTTTTCTTGTAAATTATATCCAAATTTTCTTATATGCATTACCACAATCCCAAACTCTTAAAACTTTATACCCCACCCCACGTCATCTCTTTCACAGGTAAGTCACCATTGTTATTGTAGTTTCAATAGGAAATTCATAACTATCGTTTTCAACTCTGAAAAATTCCTTTCATAATCCAATCGTCCATTCGTACATCATCGGAACCATTGTTTCACCTCCGGCACCACCGCACAACTCAGATTTCTATTTCAAGACTCATGTACAAATAAGTTTCGAGAAATTAAGAACGTTCAATTTATAAGTTCACAAAAAAAGACTCTCAATTATTTGATTTATGTTAATATCTTGATGGACTTCTATTGATTTCTGCTTAATTAGTTGTGGGTCGATTTGTGGTGGGAAAGATTTGAGAAATTTTGTTCAAGAGATTTTATGGTAGGTCGATTTCTGCTGAATTAGTGATTGAAATCTTGTTCAGTGGCGATGTCGACGGGTGGTGGAGACGATGTTTGTTTTATGTTTGGTTTGAAAAAACCTCACCCTACTTCATCTTCATGCCAACACCAAATACACCTCTTCCATTTTTGAAACAAAAACGCATCTTCCTTCAGAAACTAAGGGTGTGTTTGATGGATATTATTGAAAAAATAATATATTTTAAATAGTATATGATAGGAAATATATAGTTAAAAAGTAAAGAAAAATTATTGATATTATGCAAAGTATTATTTTATTGAAAAACGTGAGTTTGAAAATGAGTTTTTATTTTTGTTTTTTTAACAGCCATTGTGATGATTAAAATGATTATTATCCCCATTAAATCCCGTTCCTCCAAACCCTAATCCTTAATTTGTAATCTTCTTCTTCTTATTCTTTTTGTAAAGATGGGGTGGAGTGGGGTGGGTGAAAAATAATGTTTTAAAAATTTGAGATTGTAAGTGACATATACAAAAAGTTGGATTTAATTTGTAAAAAAAATAAAAAATTTGGGTACTAAAATTACAATTACAATTATTCATTTTTATTTTTGGTATTTTTTACTGTTTTTAACAATAAATTTGACGGATCTTGACGACGGGAGATTTTTAGCACAAAAAATTTCAAACTCGAGGTTTCTGCGATTTTTTATAGGTAGGAGATATATCATATCGCATATGAAAAACCGTTTTTCTGACGTTAATCCTTTTTTATCATTTGTTTAACATTTGCAATTGTTTTCTTGATTGAATTAGTTGTACCCCTGCTCCGACTGCCACTCTAGGGTTCCCCCAAACCCGGGCCACTGACTTCCGTTACCACAGAACACGGATTTTCACTTGCTATCACATGCTCACTTTAGCATGTTTGGAGCTTAGAAGTTTATTTATGAGTAAATAAGTATTTTTTTATTAGTCAAATTTTTAAAATAAATATTGTTTATTAGTCAAATATAACGCTTAAGTTTGAAAATAAAGAGTAATTACCAGACACGACAAATAAAGAATAAATTTGATTCGTTAGCATAACCATACATGCCATAATATAATATTTGCAGCTTTTCCCATGCTTTGGTCTTCTAAAAGTTACTTGTAATCTTTAGCCACTGTTTGGTGGGAAAAAAAAAATTAATTCAAAACAAACGTCATTAATTAATTTTAATCACACATTTCATCACTCATAATTTTCCGATCACACATTTCATTATTTCTTATTAAAATTTACTAAAAATCTGATTTTAATCTTCACCAAATAAGGGCTAATCAAAGTTATTATTATTATTTTTTAATTTTAATCATGTATTCACAACTAATACCCATTTATTATTCATGTTTTATGAGATCACTACCTTTTTCGTTACAACGAGATTACAAGGAAATTATAATGAAACCCAAACATTGACTTGATTATACTTTAAGCATTTTTTATTGTTCAAGTTCAAAATAACTATATTACTTATTTCGACGATATTGATGAGTTGTCGACGATCATACATGTCATAATACATTTGAGTCAAGATATACTGTCTCCACTTGTCGCTTATACGGTTTTGTTAACATCTTGATATTTCAAACTAATGAAACATCAAAATGTCAATTGATGACAAATTATTTTCCGTTTGATATAATTTTTTAAAAATCAAAAACTACTTCTGAAATGAAAAAGTTATTTTTGAATATATTTAGATTATTTTCTTAAAAGTGTTTATCTTACTAGAAAAGATTTTAAAGAAATCTGACTTGTCCCATGTTTGGTACATATTAAAATTTTTATTCTTATTTTTCTACCAATTTTCAACCACACATTTTTCAATAAAATAATATTTTCCAACACATCAATAATTTTTCCTTCTTTTTCAACCACACATTCTCCATGAATCTACTATTCCAGAATACATTCTTCCAAAATAATCTCAAACACACCCTTAAAGATAGATTTCTCAAACAAGTTATCTGGAAGAAGTAGAAGCAAAAATAGAATTATGCAAAACGCGCGCTTGTATATTCGTAGCTATATTTCTGTTGGCCTACATGCAATTTGTATCACCTATCCCCATAGCTGATATGATCCATTAGAATTAGACGTATCTAAGAAGATAAAATTTGAGAAACATGAGACAAAACTGTTTTGTGTGCCAATTATTTGCAACTGTAGACAAGAATTGGATCCAAAATGTCCAAAATTTTAGTGATGGGGCTAGACAAAGACCAGACATTATATAATACGAAAGAAGGGACAGCGACAAGTACAACATGTCTTCAAATTACTCGCATAGTGATAAAAGCCCATGTGCCCTCACCTTTATATTAGGAAAGTACAATTAATTAATTGCCAAGTTCTCATTTGATTGGAAAGTAATTTTTTTTAAAAAAAATATATATAGTTAAAAAATGATAAAAAAAAATTATGCATTCAGGTTAAATACTATTTTATTTGATTGAAATTGATCTCCTGCCCCCCAATTTATTTTCAGATTTCCACAAACCCAATCAATTGTTCCCGTCCTCCTCTCCCACATCCACCAGTGGCAATGGCCACTGACTGAGGTCCACATCCCTATACACACCCACCAACTACGACAGTCACAATACAATGCGCGTTGTTACACATGAAGCGATCGTGCATTGCACAGCGACAACAATGTCACAGTTGCAACATGGCGCTTGTCGCTGTTGCTTCGCGTGATTTGATGCGACATTGGCAGCTTCTTGCAATCTACGGTGCATGGTGATTTTCACATGCAAGGAAAAAAAGGTATGTGGGTTATATGTTGGTGGAAGTGGTGGTGACAGTGCAATGGTTATGATGGTATGATGGTGATGGTGATGGTGATGATGGCAAGGCTGAATCTACGATTTGTGCGTATGTCTATGGTTGGTTGGGGGTGAAGGTGGCGAAGTAGGTGAAGGTGCGGATGGATTTGAGGTGGTGGTGGTGGTGGTGGTAAGTCGTGGATCTATGGCGATGCCAACAATATTTTGGGTGGAGGTGGAATGGACTGGAGTGGAGGAGATGAAGGGTAATTTGTAACTAATTAATTGGGTGAGTTGTGATCGATAATAAGTTATGATTAATTAATTTGACAATTTATAATCGAGAAATAAGTTTTGAACAATTATTTCGATAAATTGTGCCGTGAAAAAAGTTGTAACTGATTAATTTGATAATTTGTAATCGATAAAAAAGTAGTGAACTATTTAATTAATTAACAAGTCACAAAATTATTATCGGGTGGTTTTTTTTGAAACCTTTTTACAAGTTTCTCATTTTTGAAAGTATATATTAAATCTCGAATGATGCTACTTGTATATAAGAGGTACATAATGGTTTATATACAATTAATGCGTCAAAAATCGATTGATGATTTTTTTTTCTTTAAAAGATATCTCATATCATCATGTCTGTAAATCATTATGTAAATCTATTATATAGGTGTAGCATAACCGTTAAAACTTTGGTAGTTGGTTGGGTATGTTTCTCTTTTAATATTCTTTAATTGCACGGTAGGAGCCCTACAAAGGAAGACAAATATCATTCCACTGATCCCACCGTAATTCACACTGCATCCCAATTTTTTCTCTCCATTTGATTTGGCTTTGTGCTGATGGAAACCGATACCAGTCCTGCTTCTGCAACTGAAAACCATACCCATAACCATTATCATATACACCCACCTCAACGCCATGGGCACCGTGACATTCTCCCTTCCTCATCCGTTCTTATTATAGTTATTCCGATCATTATCATGTTCTTAATTCTCGCAATTCTGTTGTTAATTGTAATGCTTCGACGCCTACAATCTGCGAAATGCAATCGCAACCCAAAAAGTAGTAAAAGTGTAATCAACAACAGCAATTGCATGTTTATTGCTCATAGCACCATAAACGTCAATTCCAGTCCAGGTAATTAATTAATTGCTACCTCCAGTTGTAATTACAAGTTCTTTTGCATTTTTACTTCAATTTGTTTTATATTGCGATTCAGCTGAAGCGAAGAGCGGCGGGTGTCTGTACGGAACAGGTTCGTGTCGCGCGCAGCAACATAAATCGAGAGATGCTCAAGTATTTACATTCAAGGAGCTGGAAATGGCTACAGATAAATTTAGTGAAGCAAAATTGATAGGGAATGGAGCGTATGGAGTAGTTTACAGAGGGGTCCTCAGTGATGGGACTGTGGCCGCGATTAAGATGTTGCACCGTGAAGGCAGGCAAGGAGAACGTGCTTTTCGGTTAGAGGTTCGTTCACTTCATTTATTATCCTTCCTTTCATTTTATGATCGTGTCCCAGAAATTAAGGGATGTTTGACAAAAATTTTAATAAAAGATTTAGCATATTTTGACAAGAGTTGATGAATACACAGTTGAAAAATATAAAAGTCGTGAATTCCATAAAATACGTGGTTAAGATTAACTTATAACTTTGATTTCAATTTTTTAGCAAATTTTAAAGCTATTCCAAACAAACACTAAACAAGAAAATGCTCAGTAAGATTAGAGACGAAAATATGAAATTAACTAATGTATATATACTTTCCTTTTAAACGGTTCTTACGCTAGCATAACGATGAATTGAATGGAGTAACATAGAAAACATACAATTTTTAGTAGATTTAACAATGAATTAAGCCCCTGTTTGGTCTTGGTGAAAATAAATTTTTTAGTAAATTTTGATAAAAGTTGACGAAATATGTGATTGAAAAGTTGTGAATTACATAAAATGTGCGATTAAAATTAATAGATGACTTTGACTTAAAATTTTATAAATTTTTGGGCAAAAAATACATTTATGGACAAAACTCCATTTCCATAGTTCAAGTCCGGAAGGTTTGAATATTCTTGTATTGTCTTCCTCTATCTGTTTCTCAATGAATTATGCCTGTCAGGAATGTAAAACAGTATTAATGAACTCCACTGAACAATCCACATGGGTTTCCGAAAAATATGACAAAAAGGCCAAAAGATCATTTCTTGCTTTTCTTTTTCCCTTTAACAGGTGGGGTATTGATTTTTCCCTGTCATTCTACCTAATTTTTTTGATTGTCCGTGACTTTTCACGTTGATCACTAAACCTCACAGATGGAGGCGAACGGATTGCTTTAACCTTTTTTATTTTTTACTGCAACAGGTAGATTTACTGAGCCGCTTGCACTGTCCATACACAGCGCAACTTCTAGGCTACTGTGCAGATCAAAACCACAGACTACTTGTTTTTGAATACATGCCAAATGGATCTCTCCAAAAGCATCTCCATCCTGGCAAGAATAAATCCAAAACGAGGCCATTGAGTTGGGGAATTCGATTGGGAATAGCCCTGGATTGCGGCAGGGCCCTAGAATACTTGCATGAACACACCACACCATCCGTCATTCACCGCAACTTTAAATGCAGCAGTATCCTGTTGGATCAAAATTTCAGGGCCAAATTGTCTGATTTTGGGTTGGCTAAAATAGGCTCAGGCAAGCTCAATGGCCTAATTTTAACACGCGTTCTAGGGACCACGGGATATTTGGCCCCCGAGTGAGTGCTCTATATCTTCATCCTTCTTGCATCCATCTTTGTTTGTTAATTGTATTTCTCCATTGCCATGCTCATTGAATGTGCAACTTTCTCTCTGTCATGCTGTAACTTTCTAGCTAAAGTGAAACTCTCATTCTTGAAAATTAACTTTCACTTGTGGTCCTCTCACTCACTAGTCATCCAACTCTAGCATTATCTCGTTTTGATAACCAAACTTTTTTTGTTACAAAACAGTCACTGAAATTTTGTTTTTGTTTTTGTTTATCTTGGGCATTGTCTACTTCCATTCGGCTAGTACAAAATATATTGTGGCATAGAAATTCATTAGTATAGCGTTTTTATCGTCCAGCTGAGCAAAAACACGTCTGTTTGTTCGAAATGCACTTTTTCTAAGAAACGAAAAAGTGAAAAAGGGTAACCCAGTTAGACCGTAAAAATACTGCACTAAATGGACTTTTAACCTGATTTTCTGACCATCTAAACAAACTGGTGCCAATGCATTAAGGTTTTGGGAGTTGTGTTTTGACATGCAATTCTGGGTACTCTCAACTGCACATTTCTAGACTTTATAGGCCAAACTGGAGCTAATGGAATGTCCCTCCAAATTGCATAGCATTTACTGCAAAAGCCTGTTGGCCGTGGACTGTTTAACTACTAACATATTGATCCAAATCCAGGTATGCTTCAACCGGAAAGCTTACCACAAAATCAGACGTATACAGTTACGGCGTGATTCTTTTAGAGCTCTTAACAGGCCGTGTGCCTATTGATGCCAATCGTCCTCCTGGAGAACACGTCCTAGTCTCTTGGGTCGGTATAAGAATCATTTACAAACTTTAGGAGCTTCCAAGAAGCTTACACTTAGATGTTGTTTCCTAATCTGCTTAATTCATACTGCTAACATGCTACTTCTATTCTTATTCCCCTAATTAAACTGCATCATGCAATTATTCTCAGGCTCTTCCACGTTTAACAAACAGAGATAAAGTAGAGGAAATGGTGGATCCTGCTCTACAAGGCCAATATTCGAACAAGGATCTAATTCAAGTAAGATTGAAATTTGACTGGAATCCCCCTTGCCAAACATGTCAATGAAGTTTTGATAAAATATTTTCCCCTCGTTTTCTTGTTTCTACAGGTGGCTGCTATTGCAGCTATGTGTGTACAAACTGAAGCTGATTATCGACCTCTAATGACAGATGTCGTCCAGTCCTTGATCCCTTTAGTAAAAAATCTCTCTTCGGCGTGTTCCTCCTCCAATTCACTCCGATTTAATCAAATAGTAAGTCCAAGGTCTTAAACGGAGTTCGACTCTACTTTCTTAGATAGTGCAGAGTGTGTCCTGTACGTTATTTGCCGTGGTCATTACTTGTCAGCAAAATTATACTGTTTAAGACATCAGAAGCGTTCAGAATTTATTTCAGGGATTAGAAACTTGAAAGGATAAGCAGCACTTGAAGGCCAGAAGATACCCAAATAAATCTGAATTTTTTCCATTTTGTACTGTTGAAACAAAGAAATCTTACTAGTGAGTAAAGTATTACAACGCATATATCTGGTATTATTCGACGTAGATTCACATTATTGTAGCAGACTGTGTTCAATTATCCCTCGAGCTTACTAAGATTGGAGAAACGGGGAATTTTCTTAAGCTGGTTAAGCCAATATGTTATAGACGGGAAAATATGAAAAAGTAGGCAAATCTATTGGAAAATCTTTAACAAGAAGAAAAGGGCTTAGGAAAAACAAGAAAGTTCATCAAGTGGAATTATACAGCACCAAAGTCAATTTCTTCTGGTCAACGGCAAAATCCCCAACTATGGGTCCCAAATCCTAGTCATTCTGACAAGTTCTTTTTCACAAAACCGATAGTGGAGGATCTAATGTCAATGAACATTGCTTGGGGGTACATGTAGGGGTTCGAACACTGTTTGAGGTACAGGCGGGGGTTCAAAGAACCTCCACCGATACTTCACAATAGGGGTGGGTGGGGTGAGATTTTTTGGCAATTTTTTACTACCATGGGTCCTGCATGTGGCCCACCCTTGTGAGTTATAGGTAAAACTTCTGTCAAATGTATTTCTGTACATTTATCTTAATTCAATGTCAGCAATACCATACCGGTTATTGTCTAAACCGAAGGCCGGTTTGAGATATCTAAAAGTGATGCTCTCTAGGCTTTTGAGGCGGATCCTTCACTGTTTTCCATTTCAATTTAAATGTAGCCCAGTTCAGCACCTTCTTCCTCACTTCTTCCCCCAATCTCAAAGTGAATCGGTCAATGTTGTTCTCTAGTTGAACAAATGAATGTCCAGTGGAATGCGACTTGAACTTACCAATACCCAACATAGTAGGCTTAGAGGAATGCAACCTGAACTTACCAATACCCAACATAGTAGGCTTTAGAATAGACAAGGAACAAGGGGGGTGGTTTGGATATTCAAAACTCGGGTTGACTTTCAGTGTAGCCGGCTACTTGGGTAACAAATGCATCATTTCTCAAAGGATTAATCTATACTTACATAATATTCTACATAATCATTTACATAAAGGTCAAGTGGCGGATCCAAAACTCGGGTTGACTTTTAGTGTAGCCGGCTACTTGGGTAACAAATGCATCATTTCTCAAAGGATTAATCTATACCTACATA
>CAIGRL010304410.1:0-26093 GCA_903798325.1 Fraxinus xanthoxyloides
AATACAATTAATCTCGAAAAATATGATTAAATATCTCAAAACAATTAATCAAGTAGTCAACATCAACATGAAATAAGTTACATATTTTTCTTTTAGGGATAAACTCTAATTTAAAATAATATGCTTTCTAAAACGTGTGCTATTGAGGGAGTATATTGTAATTTACTATTACTTCTTCAAGAGTAATATGTCAATATTATTCTAAAATATTGAAAATTATAGTTCATATTCTTTAGGAGCAATTAATATTTTTCAAAAATATTAATTATAATAGTGTGCTACTTCAGGAGTAACAACAAATTATTTATAATAGACAGATCTACAATTAATATTCTTCTGGAATATTAATTATAAAATTTTGTTATTTCAAGAGCAACAACATAATTTATTATCACAACAGAATATTTAAAAATATTTAATCAGGTTAAAGATAAAAAAAAAATATTCAATAATTGTCATAAACTTATAAATAAATCAAAGAATATAAAATGGATTCACAATTTTCTAAAATATATTATGCATATGGACATGTATGAATTGATGGTCTCATACATGAATTTGTCTTTTTCTTACAATTTACGCAAACACGTAAATAGACCCAATATTCATGAATCAACTTATTGGTCTAAGGATCATCAATATGTAATAGTTTCAGGTATAACATATATGTTCAATCTATCAACATATCCAGCATATGAATCAACTTATTGCATCATGATGAAAAACTCAATTTTAGTGCGCGTATAATATCAAATTTTACAGGGTTAAGCGTCAATTAATCTAGCATGCAACATATCCACCATTCATAAATCAATACCAAATTTCAAATATAATCATCATTGTAAGTTAGGTTATCTAACCCACACAAGCACACAACCTAAAAATAAGAAAATATTTATATTTTTTTTCTTGAAGTTTTTCAATTTTTTATTTCAATTTTTATATTATATATTAAAGTAATAACGAAGAACATACACACAAACACTTAAACATACGAAAAGTAAAAACTCAAAAATTTTCCCACCCCTAAACTTTAAACCCACATTGTCCTCAATGTCATTAAATATAAATAAAAATATAAGTGGATGGGGAAGAAAAGGAAACGACACTCCCCCAATTTTTCTATTGAACGTGAGAATATCTATTTGTCAATTTATTCCAAATTGTACTTCGTTAAACTCCTTCCGATGTCAATATACATGGTACGTATCAAGAGCGGAAGAAAACAATCAAAAAGAAAAAGAAAACTCATTTTGACTCAATTAATATTTTCCTTTAGCTAGACTAAATGTCAATGATGAAGATGACCCCTTAAATTGAATTGAAACGCGCATGTAACTAATGCAACCTATAAATCAAGAATAGCATTACATGCAATGTAATACAAAAAGCAAAATGAATAAAAGAGTTAGGAAATTGGGTTGCCTCCCAACAAGCTTTGAATTTATAGTCTTTAGTTAGATTGTGTGGAGAGACTGATCATGGTGGTTCACGCTGGAGTCTTGCAGCCTTACAGACCTTGCAATTTCTAGCTTTACATCCTCTTTTTACCCTTCAAACATTGAGCTCTCTATTCTCCTCTCGAGGAAGGCACCCTAGACATTTAAGTTTTGTCTTATTTGACCCTTGTTGAACTTCTTCAGCAATATATTTGGCTTCCTCTAGGACTAATGGTTGCTTGGGTGGATTATGCAATTTAAAGAGCTCATGTGCATCCTCTACCCTCACAATCAGCGCACTATTCTCCATGTCAATCAAAGTTCGGTTTGTTGCTAAAAATGATCGACTAATATAATTGACATATCGTGGTCATCTTTGAGGTCCATAACAAGGAAGTCTGCGGGGAATATCAGCTTCTGAACCTTTATGAGTGCATCATCTACCTTACCCCATGGATGTTTAATGTTCATATCTGCAAACTGTAGCGTCACATTCAATCATTTGACTTCCTCAACTCCTAGTTTCTTAAAAGTAGACAAAGACATGAAATTTACACTTGCACCTGTATTACATAAAGTACTAATATGAAATTCTTTGCCTAGTGAAATAGGTAAAGTGGAACTCTTTGGGTCCTTGAGTTTTGTTGATAATTTATTTTGCAGTTTTGCACTGCTCTCTTCAGTCAATGTCACTTCTTTCCCAATCTGGCAGCTTTCTTTTCTTAGATATCATGTCCTTTTAGAACTTTGCATCAATCGGGATCTGTTGGATTGCATCGATGAATGGGATGTTGATGTGGATCTTTTTCTAAATATCCAGGAACTTCTCGAATTGATTATCAAGCTTTTTCTTTTGCAGTCTTTGTGGAAAAGGTAGTGGTGGCACAATTTTTTTAGTAGGAGCGGTTTCCATAATCTTTGGATCATCTGATACTCTTTTTGTCTCTGCTTCTTGGTTTGCTCAAATTCCTTCAATTGTTCCTCAACCGTGGTATGTATTTTTTCTTTTGTAGCAACTGGTCTCTTTACATTGATCTTGGCAGTTGAACTCCACTGCTAGTAGTTATTACCTCAATTTGTTCTTCCTCCAGAACCTTCACTACCATTACCTCCTGTTTGGGATTTATCTCAGTGTCATTAGGCAATGCTTCTGGTAGTGTCTCTGAAAGTGTTTTCGCTATTTGTCCCGTCTGATTTTTCAAGTTCTTGATGACAACTTCCTAAACTTGCACAGTTTTGTATGTTCTTTAGATGTGTTGAGTATATATATCCACTAACTTACTCACAAGATCTTCTAATGAAGACTTTTTCTTGTCTTTTCACTCGTCTTTTCAGTAGGTCAAAGTGCATTGGTGAATGCTAGAACCTCCATTATTTTGGTAGATTCGTGGTTCTTTTTGTGATATAACCATCACATGAAGAGTCTACGTTAGCACTGTTTATCAGGTTCAGACCAATGTAAAAGTACTGAACCTGAAGCCATTTCTGCAATACGTGTTGTGGGCATTGGCAGAATAGACCCTTTCATTATTCCCAAGCCTCTAAATAACATTATGAGTCCAGTTGTTGAAATGTGGTAATCTCATCCCTTACCTTTGTAATCATTTTTGGCGATAAATATTTGTTAAGGAATTTCTAACTCAATTTGTTCCATGTAGTGATGTTCTGAGGTGGACAAGTGTTTAACTACTCTCTGACCAAGCCTCTCAATGTGTATGGGAAAAGCATCAGTCTGATTGATTCACTAGACACTCATGGATATTCGATAGTTGCACACATATCTAGAAATCTTGATATATGAGTGTTGAGATTCACCGTAACCCTCCTAAAGAATTGTAGAGGTTTTGGAACATATTGATCACATCAGTCCTCAGGTAGAAGTTTGCCAGACCAAACGCCAGATATACGATACTGTATTGGCTTTCCACAATCTGTGGAACAATATACTCTCCCATCAACTTAGCATTCTCATTCCCTGCCACTGCAATTGGATGTGTTGCTTCTTCATTTGCCTCGATGGCAATTTGATTTTGATTTTTATTTTGTTCTTCCATGAGCTCTGCTTGCTTTTTGGTGTGCTTCTAATTGTTCTCTTCTTCTCCACCTAAATGTTCGTTCAATTTTCAGATCAAATTGATCAAGATCACCGTGTCTCGAATTTTGCATACAAAGTCCTAAATATAAAAAAATAAAAAACACCGTAATAATTTTCTAATAATTGAAACTAAATAAATAAGCCAAAAAATCAAATTAAAGCTAAAATTAATTAAAACTAATTAAATAGAATAGTCCCCGACAACAACGTAAAAAACCTTATCCTTTGAAAACCCGCTAGTACACGGGATCGTGGTCAAATAATATAATGATGAATAGAGTGTCGAACTCATGGGGACTATATGTTTGGTCGAGTTAAAATTAATTACAACTTTAATTGAATAGCAAACATTTTTTTTGATATTAATACCTAAATTATCAATTAAACTAATGAAATTAAGTAAATGTGTGAGATGTATTGCTTAAGATGTCGAATTTTCCTTGTTATTTCATTTTTAGTATAACAATTAAAGTAACAATTTGAAATCATTTGTGTTGGTCAATATTCCTAATTTAATTAAAACCATCTCTCGATAGTAATCAAATATATTCCCCTCATATAACCCTTCTATCCCTTCGATAAAAGATGCAAACATGATAAATGTATTAACAAGTGTTAGAATATCTATTGAAACTATATAGAACATAGAGGTATATCTCTATTCTCTATTGAACATTACAATGTTTATTATATTGTGTTTAAATCCTATTATCTCTCTCTCACAATAACAGTAAAATTTACGAAAAATTCAATTAGTGATCAAGTAATTGAAAAGAACAATAAAAACTATAATAAATATTCACAAATCAAATCAAATTAAAGTCAAAATAATTAATTAAACGGGTCACAAATCAATATTAAATGGGTCACAAATCAATATTAAAAGGTCACATGTGTTTGTAGAGTCGTCACATTTACCGGAATAGTTGACGGAACGATCATCGGCATAGTCACAGGAATTTGAGCAGTAGTCGGAAGGGTATCGGAATAGGAGCAGTCGACGAAACGGGTATCGAAATAGTCGTCGAAATCGGAGAAGTCACCGGAATAGTCGTTGGTATAAAGAATTTACTTTTAACCACTCTTCGTGCTTCGAATTCTTCATCAAAAATTAAGGGACATCGTAACCCTCACATGGATCTAGTTCCATCCACCTCTCTAGATTGCAAGGGGAAAAAAGGATTTCGTCACATAATACAACTTCTATCATCGAACAATTCGACTCTAAAGAATGTGGATGTGATAGAGAATAATATTATTTATCATTATGATGATATAAAATCAGTGATGTGATAGTTTATGTGGAATAATGAGATTGAACAATTCAATTTTTATGAGAAAGAAGTGGAAGAGATAGAGAGGATAATGAGTTGTCATATCACCAATGTTCCATCATCATGATCATAAATAGCATTATATTGTGATGTAATACTAACTTGAGTGCTTATAACATTTTTTTAAGTGTATTTATAATGCATGTTGTTCGCACTATATCTCAAAACAAATTCACAGAGACCCAGTTTTCACACATCATTTGTAGCAATGACTTAACTTCCATGTTTCGGTAAAATTGTACATTGAACATTCAATTTATCAGGCAAACAGAACATTGTTCTTAGCTGCTTGCAAAACTAACCATTTGAAGATAAAGAAACAGTATATTTGGAAGATTTTTCCAAATATAAGAAAACATTAATTCAGATAGTATAGTATGATCTCACACTCACAACCTAGAGATCTGAAGTGGAACTGGAACTTCAACAATTTCATCTCTTAAGGCGAGGACTGGAATCCTTTCCAAGCTTCCGAGTCTCTGCATAAGATGCTTTTGACAATTTTCTGCTGCCATAATTCCAGCTGAATAGGCACCATGTACAGAACCTTGGTGATCTAGGCTCACGGCTTCGCCTCCAAAGAAAAGATTGCCCAAAGGTTCTCGGAGCCGATCATATATATCATCTGAATTCCCGACTGCGTCATAGGAATAACACCCTAGGATGTTGGCATCTGATCCCCAGCGTGACACAAGATATTGAACCTGTCAATGGCCATTCGAAAGTTGTGTTATTAATAGCAATTGTTATGGTCATGTCATGAGAGAAAAATAAGCATTTCATACAACATGCATCAAATACCCACGGTAAATATCATGGTTCCTTCAGTATTGGGCAATTTATAAATCAGTCCAACCGCCCAGGAAAATAGAGAAAAAGAAATAAGCAAATGAAATAGTATTTATGTAAAGTAGATGGTAAATCATTTACCCCAAGAGAAAACCAACCCTAGTACTGCACTCAATCCATTCTTTACTAACTTGAAAATTCTTATGGGAATATCTCTCTCTCTCTCTCTCTCTCTCAGCTAAATAGTCACCATGTACAGAACCCATAACAAGCATGTTAAAAAGAAGTAAAACCATATTTCAGCAGTCATTGCGCCACTTGCGTGTATCAGAAATAGATTTTCTCTCAGATTCATAGGAAATTGGAGAAGAGATAATGCTATTTATCCAAAAACAGATTGATCTAACAAAGAGAATCTTAAAAGAGGAGCTGTGTTGTATCATCAAGAATCTATATACTGACTTTTGTGTTGTATAGAACATAGATGATTTTATCAGAGTGATTTGAAGAAATGGGAGAAGTTATTGCCTAGACATCACACAACCAAATTGATACGAAGAAAAAATACTCAAAACTTACGGGCTCAGATGCATCAGGGAACATTCTCTTCAGCTGTAACATTACAAAATTTGCAGCAGCCTCATCTGATAGCTTCTCGAGGTCATATGCAAGGGCTCCAGCTGCCATATAGACAAGAACGGGATGACCTGTAGCCTTGTGGAGATTGAGAAAATAACCACAAGAATAAGACGTGGGTGCTACTATGCCCAAATATTCCACATTTGGCCAGAAAACATTGTCAAATCGCAATGCAATCTTATTCTCGTTGCCCACACCAAGATCTGATATTGCAGAAAGCTTCCATTCAGGCAGCTTAGGCTTGAACTCAATTAAGTTGGCTTTCATAACCCCTAGAGGCACAGTAATAATTGCAGCATCAGCAATGAAGTTCCTCCCATCCTCAACTGTAACAACCACTTTCTTATATCCATTGACAATCCTTTTAACCCTAAGATTGAGAAATTTTCTTCAGTAAGAATGAAGAACAAGGAAATGTAATGGAGAACTTATATTAGAAGTCAACTGATGGAAGCAGGTGCAGAAAATTAAAAAAATAAAAACATGAAACAGGTAGTACAAGATTTTCCTTGTCATGCCTTCATACCAAAATATCTATGTTCACCATAATTTTATTAAAAGTACAACGAATTATGAACATCTGAGATTCATGCTCAATTAAATAGTTTTAGATGATTATTATATTAATGAATATGAAATTTAAATGGTATTGGGATCTCGAATGAATAGTTGTCACTAACATGCTGAATGATTTCAAGACAGATGAAAATGATAAAAATTTTATAGTATAAAATATGTGCAAGCATACCGGTGATTTAAGCGGATGTCAAGGTCTTTTGACAAGGACTTTATAACAGGATCATAACCTTGCACCATCAGTCCATGACCACCAGAAAGAACTTTCTCCTGAGAAAAAATTACGTAAATATTTAACCTTGCGTTTCACAACAAATGAATCCATCACAATCTACCGAAACAACACTAATTAAAGGATACGACTTTGAATAGATAGTTCCATCAAATTTCAACACGTGGTGTCCATAAAATGTAAAAAAATGAAAATAATATGCCAAAAGCATATTTCAAGATATGTATAAACTGTGGAAATATGTAAACAACCAACAAACAATGAATCATATGAGGTAGACACATTAATACTTGGCGTTGATGGTTCCATCAATTTTGACACATTTATATAAAAACATAAACATACAGTGCCAAAAGACATATTTGCATAAATGAGGAGAAGTCATTAAATATCTGTGAAGAAACATTTTGCAAGGAAAACACATGCAGTACAAACCAAATTCAGCAACTACATACCACAAGATCATAGGTACTAAGAATGTACAGAATCCAAGTAATAAGAAAGAGAGAGAAATGAAATTAAACTAATTGATATTAACTTACCTGATCCCAAGCTTTCAGAGATATCATGTCTGCGTCTGCAGCAAACCATGCCTCCATTCTACAGATGTACCACTGCAGTACTTCATACGCAAGTCCTCCTTGTCTGAGGACACAAATGTCACTAGTGTAAACAATAGAAACCCATGATTTAAAGAACACCATAAAAGTAAACTTCAGACAGAATCATTTGTTTCTGGTACCTCAATTCTGGATGCCTGTCCAGCACAAGAGATATCGCTTGCCTAACAGACATGTCATCACTACGTTCATTTCTCACTTTATCCATCTAGAATTAGACAATATTAATCTTATCCTGTTTTCTGCATGTAGAAAACAATGCAAATAAAAACTTCAAAAATTTTCAAAAGTTATTAACCTACCTCCTCGAGGATCTTCTTAAATGCATTTCCAACTTCAATAACCATGCTTTGTGGAACTTGATGTCCATTTATGTTGAAGAGCGCATAACTGAAATGAGCAAAACGTGTCGAATGATTTGTAATCAAGAAATATCAATTTTATATGTGCAAATAAAACGAGATGGTGAATGACTCTGCTTGCCTAAAAATAGAAAATAATCAAAAGTTTTCACTGTCTCCTTTCTTAAAAGCATATCAACCATATTAAATAAATGAAGTATGAAATATGGCTTGAATCAAAAACTTAAAAAATGTTTGGAAAATGTATTATAAATTAAGAGATTGGGAAGAACTCACGATGTTTAAAGTGTGTCTCAACGTGTCTCAAATCTAGAATGGCTTTGTATTTTTCAACATTTTTGTCCCCAAAAAAAAAAAAAAATCCACATGCGGTGAGCATCCAACAACAGTTGACTGAAATTCCACCAAACATACCATTTTTTCATTATGACAAAAGACCAATATATTACCTTTATTTTGTCCCCAAAAAAAAAAAAAATCCACATGCGGTGAGCATCCAACAACAGTTGACTGAAATTCCACCAAACATACCATTTTTTCATTATGACAAAAGACCAATATATTACCTTTCCAAATCGTGGTCGTATAAAACTGAGTCCTCACCACTTGTACGATATAATGTTAGCCCCAAGCGGCTTATAACTTGAGACAACGGATTCTCATTGCAGACACCATGTAGCCTGAGTATTACTCACGAGAAGTCAATAATAGGTAAGAAAGATACTGGTAGCTTATTCTCAAGCTTCAATACTACAAAAGAATGTTCTGAAGTACAAAACAAAATGAGCGACAGCCAGCAATGCAAAAGTTAGCCATATTTTGTAATTGTTATTGAAGAATGAAAATTAATTTTGTGCCACATGATGCCATTTGAGTAATGAGTTCATATTTTCAGAAGTCCTTTTACGCGAATTAGCAGTAATGCAAAATATTTGTATTTCAATTTCTAAAGTGAAGTTCTTGGTTATTAAATATATAAGCTGCAGATTTGGGCAAAAAAATATTCTCCCCAGTTATATGAGGTCCTAAAGTGTGATTGTTGAGATCCCCACCAGCATTTTCTATGCTGCTGTAGGGATTTTCAGCCAGAACTCACAAAGAGATAATTTTCAGTCTGATATTGGGATGAAAACTGTCCTTCTGTCAAATACTTGAGAAGATCTATTAGGACATTAGCCTCCCTTGTATCAATAGAAATTGATGGAAAAGAAAAATTCCAGGGGAAATCAGGATGGACATGGAGATTCTGTTTAAAACTTGCAATGTTTTTACGGAGCTTTCCCCACGTTTTTCCTTTTTCCCCATTGTCATTTGAAATAACAGAGCCTAATTGACCAAGTTTAGATGGGGACATAACTCAAGCTCAGTAAGGACCAATACAAGATAATCACAAAATATCTTGATCATTCAGAATAGATATCTAGTAAAATTAAAATATGACTTACCATGATGCTCCCATGTCAACTGGGCAACCAAATGAGTAATCAGTGCAAATACGGCCACCAATTCTATCTTGCGACTCCAACAAGATGACCTGGATAAAAGAGAGAGACATTGTCGGAAGGGAAAGAAATGAAAAGGCAATTGCTCATAAAATATTACTTAGAAGGTATAAACACCTTAAAAGATGCATTTTGAAGCATATGAGCTGCAGCAATCCCTGATATACCTCCACCAATAACAATGACAGAAGGCAATGCACCATGTTTCTTTCCAATATGGGAGGTATAAATGTCTAGTAAGAAGAGAAATATGAATCAGATTGGAAATGAATTTTGTGTTGATGTCTCTCAAATGAAAGAACCAAAACAAAAGAAAAAAAGAAAGAAAAGGACAAATAGAAACTGCATTTATGAGTCACAAGACAAACAAATTGACCAACACTTTAAAAATGAAAAAAACAAAGAGAGTGTGAGAGAAGATCAGTAACAAACAAACACAATTCTAGAATTAAGTTGAACTCAGGATTTAGCCATGCATGAGCGCGATTACAAAACAGCACTTTATGCTGATATTAGATGAAACATGAAAGATTAGACACAGCCCACATCTTATCAGATGGTGAAAGACTAGTTTAGATTTTTTTCCCCATCTTCGGTAAAAAAATTGTCAGGATCGAGGAACACTATTTATGATAGGCAGTCATTCTATTCTATAGAAAGCAAGCAATAATATGTGATTTAATGCATCAATTCATCTTATGTACTGGTGGCGCCAAGTTTATAAGCTTCTACTGCACACTAACCTCAGGTTTACTTATAAGTTACGACATTGAGAGTGCAAGAATCTTTAAATGCTAGGAATACATATTGTACATGATTTACATTTTCATACTGGCCATTTATGGCTAGAAAATGGATTTAATTGAAGTTTTGTATTACCAGAAATTTTAATCATGTATCATGGATGAGACTGTGCACAAATTCATAAGTGGCAGAGTCTGACTCCCCTGCCCCAGGTACTATTGACTGATTGGTAAACTATGCTTTTCACTTGGAGTGAAGCTGTTTGAACAGGGACACGTAGGCCTTGTTCAAACCCGGGGGTGATGTGGCACCCCACCTATAGGGACGTGGCCCTGTTCATCTAACAGGGCCCTTTCACTTGAGCTCAACATTCATGATATGCAAATAAGTAATTGGACCCAGCTAAACTGCCAGGGCCACATGGGTCCTGGCAGTGGGGACCCTAATTAATTACTGCATGCATTGTGGGAATTGACCGTTTCAATTTTGTAGGTGGTATATAGGTAGAATCAAATTTTAAAACAATCTGCCATTCAGGATGTGAAGTGTATTGTGCATATTTCCAGCATAATGGGGGAAAAATCATTTATTAGAGCTCCAAATATAATCAAAGAATACCATATTACAATTGGAAACAAGTATGTTAATCAGATAACTAAAAACAAGAATCAATGATTAACTAATAGATAATACACAGAATACAACAAATAATTGTCATCTACATACCATGCATTGATATAACTCGAAGAGTTGTCTTAGCATCTTATGCACAATAGACAGCATCTTCAATATAGAATACACTCCAAAGCTGTTTATTTTGGCTTTCATTTTTCTATTTAGAGAAACATTTAACGATTTCTCCTCATTATTTATTTAATATAAATTTTTTTATATGTGAATGACCAATCAATTCAAGTATGATTTGAATAGTGTAGGAAGTTGAGTATTGGAATTGTAGCTTATTAATGTAAGAATAGAGCGTAGATTCTCTATTTTAAAACGTGTCTAAATAGAATTGGACACTTGTATAAATATCATATATAAATAATAAATAACAGACAGAAATATCATTATCCCGCAATCAAACCAAAAAAATTGAACAGTTAATAACAAAATATGAATATTTAAACACGGAAAATTGGAGCGTCATACTAACCGTCAAAGAAACCGCTAGAGAGCAAATCATCATCACAATTGGGATCCATTAACAGCCGGTATTTTCTCGAAATTTAAACAATGCAAAGTGATGGACAAAAATTGGAAAGCAACGGCGAATGATTGTATAATTTTACGGTTGTATAGGAATGGGGAAATTAGAAATCAATTGAAAAGAATGATAAAGGAGGAAGAGCAAAAGGCCAGCAATGAAGCGGCTGAAGTTTGTAGAACGACGCAGTTTATCAAGCCAGCTCATAATAATCATAATAACATTCGGAAAATACCAATCCGATTTTTGTTTCTACGCCTCTCGAAGGCCTTTTCTTCGATTGCATAGATCTCTCTCTCTCTCTCTCTCTCTCTCTCTCTCACGCACACCTAAGACTCCGATTTTTGTTCCCCTCTCTGTCTCCAGCAATGTGCAGATGAGAGGAGAAACGGTGTCCTGATGTATATATATAAATAAAAGTGGGGGCCGTTGTGCATGTACGGTGATAAATCCATTGGGGATAATTTGGGGAATTCATATAGATTCTGAGTATGAGCAGCCGTGTCCGTTTACGTCTCTCTTTCCCTCCCCCTCCACGCTCTAGGAAACTACAGGGAATATCCGAGATCTGCTGTTCAAAATTGACCGTCCGATTTATTGTCCACAAATTAACATATCCAACTTCTTTTTCACGCTGTCCTTAAAAATTGGTGTAAAGTGATATATCAGTGAATCATTCGTGGACAATACAGTCAATTTTGAACCGCATAGAGTTTGAAAACCGCAGAGAGTTTGATTTTACATATATTAGCTGTTTATCATATGGGCCAACAAGGGACAGAGTAAAAGTTTTCCTCTTCCTTTTTGGGGAAAATCTTTAATAAGAAAAAGTGAGAAAAAAAAAATCTCAATATTGAAGATGGCTAAAGGTTTCAATTTTATTTTGTGAGTTTTTGGAACAATTTTTAATTTTTTTTTTGGAATTGTATTCAACTTGGCCACATGCATGACATAATAGAAAAAACTAAACACTTATCGTACTACTGGTGGTATGCAAGTTGAAAGACTTAATGCTTATATGAAATTGACATATAATGAATAGACAATAAAATTCAAGATTAGTCTCCCGTGAATTTATTTTATTAATATTAATATTTGTTTTACTTTTATAATGATATGTAATATTCTCAAATATTTTTTCTAAAATAATGTATTCATTATAAACTAAAAGCATAGTTGGTATAATAGAGAAATACTTACCTTTAATGCTTGAGACTCAATTTGGTTTATCAATTTGTTTTTGAAATATCAATAAACAATGGTTAGAAAAGGATTTAATATCTAATATTTAATTATTATTAATTGAAGAAATTAAAAGAAAAATATGAAAACTACCCTTTTACTAGTTATCAAAATCTGCTTTACAGATAAAAAGTTTGTTGTTTTTTTTTTTTTACTATTTTAGTTTATTAAGAAGCAAACAAAACTAATTTGTTCTATTCAATTGTCGGTTACCTGCCATGGAATATTCCAATGCAGGTTCTCTTGTCCCTTTTGCATTTCGTATTCAAGTGGTGAGGAATCCATTATTTTTTTATCCATTAAATGATGGTCAAGTTGATGAAGCACGTCAACTTGAAAATCGAAAGTCACGAGTTCGAATTCTCTATCAACACTTCATAGGTCGATCCTGTCGTACCGGGCTTGCCTAGTGCGGTTTTTCTCTCATGTGCGATTTGGGAGTTACTGAACATAGATCGAGGTTTACCCGGTGCGCACTCACGAATAACAGTTACGAGTCCCTACGTCAACAAAAAATAAAAAACTAGACACAATTAGAGGAATTGAGTAACATTAAAGGTATAATTCAATTTCTTTTACATCGTATTTATAGGATTTGACTTAATTCTAAAGGTTATAACTCTTTTATTGCTAATTAATTAGATGAAAATTGAGTTTTTAAGAGAATTAAAAAAGGCGGTGAACGTAAGTAACATAAAAAAAAAGTCTTCGTATAAACTATAATGTCTCGAAAATTTGTAATATACAAATGCTTAAGCATAACCGTCACGTAAAACAAATTCTATAATACCAAAAATGTTATTCTTCAACGAAAGTGACTTTCTACTACCGATTTTCACGTGAATTGTCCACATCTTCAATTAATTAAATAAAGAGAAGTTAACATTTCATGACGTGAAAAGTATAGTTCGTTTTTGACAGTTTCTATTTTTTGGAGAAAAACATTTTGAGAAAGACATTTTACTTTTTCTAAAAATTCTTAAAATACTTTTAAAAAATTATTCAAATAAATTAAAAAAAACTTCTTAATTAAAAAATCATTTTTTTTACTTTTCAAAAGTCTTGTCGAATGGGCTGAGTGAATGAACACCGATGTAAACGATCTAAGTACTTATAAGAAAATCTAAGGTGTTTTAAGTAATTATGGTTTGGCTATTATTTTGTGTAATTTACAACTTGTAATGGTTGAGAACCATTAACATTGGATTTCCCCCAAAACATACTTTAACAAATCCCAAATGCTCTTTATTAACTACAAATATGCTACATGTACAATGATGATTGACAATGTTTGTTGACAGTCATGATTTGGCATCATCACATTTATTCATTTCAAAAAATTTCAAAAATTGTTTTTTAAATCAACTGTCTAGATTTTGTCACATCAAATATTGTTAACTATCATTATACAAGTAGATTAATTCTATTACAAAATCTAATGGATGATATTTTAATTTAATGCAATTAGATTTTAGGTCAATGTTGTCACCTCGATAAACTTAAAAATTCACCCAATTTCGAATCATGACATTGTACTTTTAAGCGATATCTAGCATTCCCATTGGATATGGAATAGAATAATGTTATTTTCATAATCGCTCGCTATTCGTGATCGCGTTATATGACAATTTGTTATTTNGATGATTGACAATGTTTGTTGACAGTCATGATTTGGCATCATCACATTTATTCATTTCAAAAAATTTCAAAAATTGTTTTTTAAATCAACTGTCTAGATTTTGTCACATCAAATATTGTTAACTATCATTATACAAGTAGATTAATTCTATTACAAAATCTAATGGATGATATTTTAATTTAATGCAATTAGATTTTAGGTCAATGTTGTCACCTCGATAAACTTAAAAATTCACCCAATTTCGAATCATGACATTGTACTTTTAAGCGATATCTAGCATTCCCATTGGATATGGAATAGAATAATGTTATTTTCATAATCGCTCGCTATTCGTGATCGCGTTATATGACAATTTGTTATTTGAGATATTAATTTTCTGTAATTTTATTTCCTCAAATAACAAAATGTTGCATTACTCTATGGAATATTTGGAATGAAACCAAACCCCACTTGCAATTTAATCAAACGAATGGAGCTAAAATTTTAGAAATTGTTTTAGGAATAGAGCTAAAATTCTGATTTATTTTTATTTATTTAAAAAAAAAAAGACTTTTTGTAGAAGAATGTATGGCATTTGGTAGCAGATTTCGAGCTAAATGGTAGTTTTCAGATTTTTTAGCCATCCAATTATCTATAATGAAAACATTAATTTTAACCTAATTAATTGTGTCAAACCCTTTTCTATCGTAGGTTTATTAATATTTCAAAAATAAATTGAGAAATCAAACTGAGTATGATGCCTTAAAGGTAATATAATTTTATTAATATTTTTATATTACATGGACTATGCTTTTATTTTGTAATTTTATTCATTTGAGATTTAATATTTTTTTCCATGTTAAAATAACAATAGTGTATGTGTTTTAAAAATATTTGAGAATATTAATTTTTCTTATTAAAATAAAAATATTTTTTGCATCATTATTAATTATAATAATAATACAAAAATATCATTTTAATCAATATTCATAATAATAAGTATATATCGGCACAACATAAATTATTTTGGTTTACTAATCGCTAAAAGAATTATTCCATTTGTAAAGGTTTATTTTATTTTTATTTTTTTACAGAAAACATACAGATACTCATAGTGGGTAGGCCCTACCGTTTATTTAAAAAAATGTGCGGGACCCACATGATGTGTGTGTTCTGTTGAATTTCTGTGATTTTTTCTTTTGTACATGAAGCAAGTTTCATATTGGAAGTTTTGTATTGTCCCTAATCGGTTCGGTATTGTTTAGTCGAGCCTTATTTGGTCCTATACGTAGGAACTCCCTTCGTAGTTGGTTTTATTCAAGTTTGTGAGACCTATAAATTATAATAACTTGTAATATGCAATGGCGTTTTAGGAGGAACTTGAGAAAAAGAAAGCAGAATACGTGGAGAAAATGAAAAACAAGGTTGCTCTGGTTCACAAAGCAGCCGAAGAAAAGAGAGCGATGATTGAAGCCAAACGCGGGGAAGATCTTCTCAAGGCAGAAGAAATGGCAGCAAAATATATTGCCACTGGAAGTGCTCCGAAGAAACTTCTTGGATGTTTTTGAAGCTGAAATTATCTGGTATTTCATTTTAATTTTGCGTCGCATATGTAAATTATCGAATTTGGAGGATATATTTATCGCTTAAATGTATTGCGTGTAGAATGTGTGAAACATTGATATATTTGTTTGTAGATACCTCCAAAGAATTACTGTTTGTGCAATTTTTCTTTCTTTATATTGGCTACCTACCTTGTTAAAAATGTCTTAAAACTATTTATTCATACGTTCCATCACCATTTTCTTTACGGATTTAGTTCTGTGGACTTGAACCAAAAGAAAGATTTATTTAAAAGGGCCTTTTTTGTTAGTTTTGTGACTCAAATTACTTTCTTTTATATTTTATTTGTCAAGAAATAAAGTGCAAGAGAAACTCACCAATGGAAGCAGCTTTACAGACCAATGGGCTAATTTGTAAATTTGTTTGTATTGGAATAGAAGTGGAATGAGTTGTGATGAAATGTTGTAAATGTACTTAAATGTGAACTAGTTACAATTGCAATGTTGTAAATGTACTTAAATGGAAGCAATTGCAAAACATTGTGAGCTTCTCTCCCTTCCGAAAATAAGATAGAGAAGTATTTTGAGAGAGAGAGAAACAATCGTGTTTCGTGTACACTTTAGTATATAACTTTGTATACGTTCATCCACGTAGTAAATTGTGATTTGACAGTTAAAAAACTATTTTTTCATCTAATCAATTTTTGACAATCGCGCAAGGGTCAAGCATGATGTACATATGGCAAAGTACAGAAGGAAATACAATATGAAGTTTAATATTTTTAATTGAAGTCAGGCGATGTGTAACTTCCTCTTACAAAGTCCCATAAATAATTATTTAGACTTATTTCAGAATAAGACAAAGATGTTCAATTTATTGAAAAAATCCAAATTACATTAAAGGATAAATTGCACTTGGTGACCCTAACCTTTGAAGGTAGTAATTGTTGGATCTCAAACTTTTGATTTATAGAGTTCGAAGTCCCAAACCTTTCAAGCGTTTGTGTTTGACATTCATTTGTGATTTCGCTAAAGATCAAAAATTGAGTAAAATGATAATTATAGGTTCAGGACACCATGTGAAGTTTATCCGAAAATAAAAGTAAGAATTAAAAAGTTACATATCAGGTGACTTTCAACGGCAGAATCTAGCCAAACGTGCTCTAATAATTAAAAAAATGTGATCAGAAAATAGATGCATTTCCAGAATCGTAATTTCCTTCTTTACCTTTTCATTAATTTATACGGACGATACTGAAACACGGTTATGGTGAATTCTTTACAATCTGCACAGCTGCATTAGCCATCGCATGCCTTCCTCTCCGGCGCTTCAACTCTCAAACCTTTTGCTCCATTGCACATTCGAACAGTTGCAGCAGCTTCATGCCTTAATTATCAAATCATCCCTAGACGGAATCCCCGAAATCCGTTTAAAGTTCCTCCGGCGCAGCACTGAATTTGGGGGGATGGAGTATTCGAATCTCATTTTCAACCAAATGGGCGGTTTTTTAAATACAGAAATCACTCTTTGGAATGCGATGATAAGAGGGTATGCATATAATGGACCCTTTAGGAATTGCATTTCAATGTTTGATGAAATGATTCTTAGAAATCTTAAACCAAATAATTTCACATACCCTTACGTTTTGAACTCTTGCTCTCAGTTGGGATTGTTTAGTAAAGGCCAAAGAGTGCATTGTCAGATAATAAAGTCTGGATTTGTGAGTGCTTTTTCAGTTGGGAATGGACTTTTTGATTTTTATGTAAAAAATATTGATTCTTTACAGATGGGTTTGGGGAAGAGTGGTAGTTTAGATGACGCTACGAAGGTTTTCGATGATATGTGTAAAAAGACAATAGAATTATGGAACAGAATGGTTGGTAAGTATGCGAGGATTGGGGATATGACCAGTGGGAGAGAGCTGTTTGATAAAATGCCCGAAAGAGATGTGGTTTCATGGAATACTGTGATTTCTGGCTATGTTAAAGCAGGTGAAACTGCGAATGCTAGAGGTTTGTTTGAGCGAATGCCGGAGAAGAATGTGGTGTCATGGACTACTATCGTTGGAGCGTATGCTCATGTAGGTGACCTCAAAACCGCGAGAAATTTTTTCAACAAAATGCCCGAGAGAAATGTGGTTTGATGGAATTGCTTGATGTCGGGTTACACCCAGAAAGGGGAATTTCAAGAGGCACTCAATCTTTTTGTTCAGATGCAGTTAGAAGGTCTCGAGCCAGATTCTTTCTCCTTTGTTTCAGCTCTATCAGCTTGTTCCAACTTAAGTGATCTTCAGTGTGGGAAATGGGTGCACTCTCTGATAAAAGATTGGCCTAATCTAGGTGTTATAGTAGGGACAGCCCTTGTCGAAATGTATGCTAAATGTGGATATATCGATAGAGCATTTACACATTTTATCAAGATTGGAAATAAGGATGTCTTTTGCTACAATGTTATGATCAAGTCTCTGGCTATCCATGGGAGAGCAAATGATGCAATCAGATTTTTTCATCTAATGCAGAAAAGTGGACTGACTCCGAATGACCACACATTTTCTTGCGTGCTGTTTGCTTGCAGTCACGGAGGATTAGTGGAAGAGGGGCACGAGATTTTCAATAGCATGGGACGACAGTTTAAGCTCAGTCCGAAGATTGAACATTATTGCATAATGATTGATCTTCTATCCCGAAATGATCATCTGGAAGAAGGGATGTTGTTGATCAATGAGATGTCAATTGAGCCCGACATTGCTACATGGGGAGCTCTGTTAAGTGGATGCAGGGAAAGAGGCAATGCTGAATTGGCAGAGAGTATTGTAAAGAAGGTGATTGAGTTGAAAGCAAAAGAAGCTGGAGTTCATGTGCTTTTATCTAATATACATGCTTGGATGGGTCAGTGGTTGGAGGCATTCCGTGTGAGAGAAGCAATGGAAGAAAATGGGATATGGAAGAGAACAGGAAGCAGTATCATTCAATGATATTCTAGGACGCCAGGGAAAAAATAACTTTCTGAAGAGAGCATTCAACAAGGTCCCAAGAAGAGAGGTAGAGCATAAGCGGAGTTCGTGGTGTCAACGGGGTGGACAATCTGACCACGCGTGCCTTGCGAAGTTTAACAATTTTTTTGGCAGGCCCAACATGCCACATATTGGGTTGAGTGAGCATAGTAATCAGCACTGACGAATATATACTTCTAAGCATATTGTTGCTCAAAAAAAAAGGAAAAGAAACCAACTTTCATTAACCATTTATAAAGGATGATGATCCTATCATATGTATAGTTATGGTTAATTGATCGGAAATGAGAATACATGTTGACAGGTGAAGGTGTTGTCGATTGAGGATGAATTAAGAGTAATGATTGGACAATTTTAAGTAAACATAAAGTTACTTTCATAGACGTGTGATGCATACTATGTCCCAAGAAGCGGCGGCCTGTATCCATTTTTTTCTTTTTTTTTGACGGAGAGTGGAGGGTATCAAACACTGATCTAAATTGTGAAATAATAATCCTTAACCGAGACAATGAGAATTGGTGAAGAAGCCCATAACTCGTTAAGAGTCTAATAGCATTAAATCTTTCAACACATCTTGCAATAAAACATCACGATGATGAAAAATGATTCATGTATGATGCATTTAAAAGAAAACAGTCTTCGATGCTCTCGTTTATTTATTTAATATGCAATATCAAACATAAAACTAAACAAGATTTTGACTTCTTTTAATTAACGTTGTTATATTAAGCCCCTGTTTGGGACATATTAAAATTTTAATTTTCATTATTCTACTCATTTTCAACCACATATTTTTCAATAAAATAATATTTTCTATCACATCAATAAATTTTCATTCTTTTTCAACCACACATTCTTCATCAATCTACTATTTCAGAATACATTCTTCCAAAATAATGTGGCTCAAACACACCCTAAATAAAGAATTGAGTAAGGAAAGTGACTCTAGAATATTTAAGAATTAGGAATTTGAACAAATGTGCCTCAAACACACCCTAAAGGTGACAAATAAGCAGTTCAGTTTTAATTTCTAATGGAATGTATAAAGATTCAAACATAATTGACACTTGTGCTTTTAGCAAAACAATTCTAATCCCTTCATCTCTTAGAATTGGTTATAACATATTACAATGAAACAATACTCAAAACGACAGTTATAAATAGTACGTAGGCAAATAACAACTAAATAATCACTAACCAAGTAAACCATTCTAAACTTGGATCTAACAATTACATGATACATTTGACACCAGTCAAAGATTACACCTGCTAGAAATTTGTTGCTGAATGAAAATTGAAATTGTCATCTGTTCTTAGTCTGACTTATATCTGGCTAGAACACGTTTGCAGGGACAACATTAATAAGCCCAGTAACAGTGCAATCCTGTCCCTGTGCCAACGAGGCATATTTGGTGCGCAAAACTAGAATCTAATTCAACCTAAAAGACATGCCAAGATAACACACTCGACAATTCTTACACTGAATCCCCTACAGCACTCTAAACATCAAATCAAATTTCTGTGTCAAGCAAAATGCTCAACAGTGTTTCCATGCCATAAGAGCAGGTCAACAAGTTTTGGAAACAAAAAAAAAGACTTCATCGTAGTGTGAGACTATCATAAAGTCATCTTCCCTAAACTGATGCTGCGGAAAGAATCCAGGCTCACAGATGAAAATTCAAAATCAAACATTAAAAGAAATAAAATCAGTAATTTGGAGTTGTCTATTCTAGAAGAGAGATCAAGGTTATGGTGATGGATTAGTTCAGTTGACCACAAAAGTTGGGCCTTGTACAGTTGCTGATTTGAGTTCTCCTGGTGCATTCTAGCTTCATAGGAGTTTCTAGGAAGAATCTATGACTGGATCATGTTGAACTGGAAACGGGATAGTTGCTGTGGAATGGTGGAAATAACAGGTCCGTATCTCTGATACAGAAAACAAGGAGCGGGGCATTTATGATTATGTAATACCATATAATGATGATCTTTACCACAAATGCTTACAGAAAGAGTGAAAGCAAATCCTATGTTCCTGCCATAATTTTAGTGGAGACAGGACGAGGAGAACAAAACAAGCAAATGAAATATAATCCAATGAGCTAAGGCAAGAATATCTCACACCTGAACATTGTCATAGAGTTCAAACAACGGAACAGCAAGAAGTTTCAGGTTCTTCGGAACAGCGAAGTACTCTTTCTCTGACAGATGAACTATGAAAAGCTTCTTGCACTCCTATATCATGAATAATAATATATGGTCAGCTGCACTGATGCCAAAATGCATGTATACAATGGAAGGATGTTTGCTGATGATATTACCTTGGCTTTTGTTATATGTGGAGGGCAGTAAGGATACATTATGGTTTCGAAATTCGGTCTCCACCATGTTGCCACACATTCACCAATCTGCAATGAATGTTACATCCAAGAATGAGAAAGGAAAATCAAGTAAATATACAAATAAACATCTATAAAAAAGGCCAATAAAAGAGAGACGTGTCAAAGATCATGAATCAGCTCATGTCATGTGTACAGTAATTAAGATAAGTTCAAATATTCAGCATTAGTTTCTAAGATGTGGCATATAGAGTAAATAAAGCGAATTCATATGACATTTATCCTTCCTTCCTCTGGTGTATACATCCAACCAAAACACTTGGTGGGCTATGGAATATCAATCAGAGAAAATTTAGTTCTGCACACTATACATTACACATTCCTTTCTACATGAATAATCTCTAAAGCAGGTTGAAATGTTGAACTACATTTGCCCTTGTCAAACGCTATTCCTGACTATTTCTACCACACGCTTAGGTCAGATGATTATTTCATAAAGAATTACCTGCCAATCTGGCTCAAGACCAGGTGAATTCGCAGCGAGTTTGCTAGTAAGTTTCCTTTTCAAGCCCTCAATTTCTACAAAATGATGTAAAATATATTTAAAGATAAATAAAGTATCGTCAATAAAAATTCAAAAAGTCTAGTGCCAGAACCGGGTTGTATTTTTTGCTTTGCTTTTTAGTAAATAAGCAGAAAGAAAATGTAGACTAACAATAGACTTTTAAAAGAGGGAATAGAAAGTTGTACCATTCTCTCCCGGCTTCAGTCGGCCACCTGGGAGTTTACAGAATGTATTTCCAATTTGCAGAAGAAGAATATGAGGATGATTATGCTCCTGTACCTATAGGGGGGAACCATATTTATTACTTACCAAGTGCTAAGTTAATATCATTATGAAAGAGCCATCGGAAATATAACAAGGTAGAAATTCTCAGCGCAAGTTCAAATGTGATAAGACAATTCAGCAGTAAATAGCCTATTCAGAGATCTTATATATAATGTATAAACTATAATGCGACACACAAAACTGCTGCTATTATATATAACTAAAAGACCCAAAAATATTCTATCAATGTTTCATTTGCAAGTTCTGCTGTACAATAAATCAAATCTTCTTTTGCTAAGTTCTAAGGTTAGTAAGTATCAAGGATTTCAAAAAAAACCTCTTGAACAACATTTAATCACACAATGGAGATGGTTGCAGCAAGAAGGCTCAAATTCCATATCGTTTTGAACAACAACAAAACCAACTAAATTAAATGAGTATTATAAGTAAAGTAAAAGATGATATTTATTATCGTTCTAATCCTCACTTTCGGAGATCTCTAACATCATAAAAAGGAAATTCCACACCAGTAACCCGATAGTGGATACTAAATAGCTCCGGCCATTTGGGGAGTCCTTCTTTATGCACAATGAATATAACAACTACAAACTAATTCTTGACGTCAATATATTTGGAGTTGGCTCCGTGAATCCTTATTCAACATTTCTGCTATTCCTTGGTAGAGCTAGTGGGAGATCCAACAACTAAATTCATCAGCAAAGATTGTTAATTTTGATGGATTTCTCTCCTCCTAACTTACTGACCAAAATTATCTCATTCTTACGTAAATGTTTATTATTTTGAAAGTAATTCTTACCTAAAGGTCAGGAGAAGTAAATTGCTGAATTTTAATTTTCATAAATAAAAAATTACTTATTTACTCACGAGTAAATTTTTTAAGCTTAGCAAACACGTTCTTAGCAGAAGCAAAGCAGTTACAATTCCATCCAGCATGAAAGAATCAGAAAATTACAACGAGATCGCTCAATAATTGAGTTATTTTATCACAATATATACATATATACACATTTGAGTACGAGGTGTTGGAGAAATCTGTACATACCAACAAAACTCCTTCGACACTAGTCCTCATCCCCTCCTTCATGAAACTGAAACTCAAAACCGAAACAAAACACGTCAAACAATCGAAAACACAAATCCAAGGAACGGGCATAAACCCTACGCAATCAATTAATTCGATTTATCTAGGGTTTAACAATCCCAGCAAAAACGCACTTGACTTTCATGCGGGCAAGGCGATCCGCAACGGAGGTGTCTTTCTCCATTTTGGGCTCTTTGGCACCGAAAGTGTAGCTTGACAGTGGATACGTATTCACCACTGCTGACGACACCATTTTCGTTTCTCTGTAATTTTTCAACTGGCAAAGCGGGAAAGGAAAGAGGCAATACAGAAGAGCGCTTTAACACATCGCGAACGGGTCTTATGTGTACGTACTTAATTAGTGAATATTTTACTTGTGGACTAAGCCCTTGATACACGTATCTAAGAACGTGTTCATTAGAAATTAAAATTTAAAAAAATAGTCGTTATTGTTGATTTTTATTAGTCGAGTGGAACCTAATAATAGCTATATTTTCAATTTTAATTGAATTTTAAATACGACCGAACACACCCCAAATACTATATAGCATCTTTACTGCCTAAACTTAAATCACACTATAGAATTTTAGTTTTCAATAAAATACATAAATTTTATAGCTCCATCTATTTCCCCTCTTCTTGTTTCATATTCTTTGTTTTGAATAGTGATTTTCCAAAAATTTACTACTTGGGTTCCATTTTTTCAAAAGTCATTTTAAATCATACTCTCCTATAAAATAATATTACATGTAAATTAGAAAAAAATTCTTATTTTTTAACCACTCATTTTCCAAAAAATTATTTTACCAAAAAATGAGGGTAAGAAGAAAATATTGGGCACTAATGGGGGCGTCAATGATTGAGCCAAGTTGTATTGACTTATGAGTCGCACATCCCAACATATTATATTTAAAAAAATCATAAATTTGGCGTTTGTTGAGAATTAAAATTAAATTTTTAGTAGATTATGATGGAAGTTTTTAAAATGTGTTGTTAAAAAGTTGTAGGACCCATGAAATATGTGGTTAATATTAATTATTTGATTTTAATTTAGATTAAAATCTGATTTTAATTCGAAACAAACAAGACCTAAATTTAACCCATATTTGTTTTTCATTTTTTTCAAAATACATTTTTTCTCTTTCAACCACGCATTCTTCGATAAAATAATATAACGGGTAAATTCTTAACTTTTTTCTCATTTTTTAGCTGCTCATTTTCTATCAAATCACTATTCCAAAACGTATTTTTGGTTAAAAATAAGCTCAAACAGGATCCTAATGTATTCACCTTGAGAGCGAGCCTTGAGCCAAACCTTGTGAACCGCCTTAGTACAGAAAATGCTACCTCGGATCGCCCCACAACTCAATCTCACATGTTATGTTCTTACTCTCTCTAAGACTCGTATTTTATCTCTGTATTATGATGTTGAATGCTTTTGCTCTCGAATAAGGTCTGCCATTGTCATGCATTATTAAGATCTCTTAATAAATTTTCTCAAGAATGATTGATTAGGATTCCCAAGCACCGGTTGATATAGTGTTTATTAAATCAAACAATATTATTTGATGCAGTCTCCTTCGTTTTATTTCGTCTTGTACTTGTTGGAAATTTACTTAAAATGTACAACGAAATTTAAACAAAATTATCAATTCTCATCAAAAATCTTCTTTGTACTTAAATTGAAAATGCAATTAGAATAATACCTTTAATAAATTCTGTAAACTCCTTTGCTAATCTTGAAACGTGAACGATTATGATTTCCAATTCAAAATTGTCGAATTGTGCAGTCTTCAATGAACATCCACACAGGGAACAAGAATGAGAAAATTTGATGTTTCTATTTTCTTGCGCTAACAATATAATGAATTTTATTCTATTCTTTATGAAAATCTAATAGCTTATTAATATAAGTTTAAGTGGGTTTTATCAGTCTCTTAAACTTAATTTGATCCAATATTTAATTAATTAAATCTGGTCCATTAATCTAATTAATTAATTCGAATTTGTTAACAAGCAACCTAATTAATTAATTATTCAACACTTGTAAATTAATTAATTGGTGAATCTCATTATTCCCGTTCCATTTTTTGCATGACACATTAGATTTCCGATCAAAATACCTAACAACTTGAATTATTATTTTAATATAATTAAAATCGATAAATTAAAATATCATCTTTTAATTTATCATCAATTCACATCAATCGTCGCATATTAACACCTAATAATGTATCAGGGCAATACATGTGAAGGAAAATGTAACGTGGTGTGATAAAATCAAACTTGTTCGTTTACCGTGAAATTATAAAAACTCTCTTTTGTCTTATGAATACGCCTTGACCAATGATTTTATTATCAACTTAATTGAATGAAATGTAAATCGTAATCTCTTACTATCTAATAGTGACGAATCATCTATTAATCATTCACAACATTTACATGATTTTTAATATATCCGACGATACCGTATTAACGACATTTGGCAGAGCAACATCCAACATTATCAAAAATATAACTGTCCTCATATAAGGCACTATGATGACTTCAAGTCAAATGACCAATTTTACTACAAAATGATAGAGATTAACCACTAACACTCAGACAGTTATCCATACGGAATCTCCCTAGCGGGTCTCCAATATTTTGTTCTATAATAAAATATCAACGTGTTCATTTAAGTAAGGGTGGACAAAATGTCCAGACCAAACCAAATCAAGTGGTTCGATTCGATTCTGCTAAAAAAAATTAATAGTTTTGATTCTTCGAAAAAAACCATTTGGTTATAGTTTTGGTTCGATTCTAATTCTAGAACCAATAACCAAATCGAGAACCAAACTTAATTTATAAT
>CAIGRL010304418.1:0-10562 GCA_903798325.1 Fraxinus xanthoxyloides
TCGAGGAAAAGAAGTCGAGAGACCCCCAGTTTGGCTCATGAGACAAGCTGGGAGATACATGAAGGCAGGTTTAGGCCTGGGTTTTGAAGTTCATTTTATTATGTTGTTTGAGTTTGTTAAACATAATGTGGAAACTTCTTCTTTTCTTTTCCATATTCATTATTTATACAGTACGTTAATAAAATCGTGGACTTGAAAGAGGAATTTAACCTCTGTTATTTCTCAACTCTAGCCTGATACTTAGTAACATTATGTGATACTTATATATTTAACTTGCTGTCTTTTTCTCCACTTTTATAGAGTTACCAAATCATATGTGAGAAGCACCCATCATTTCGTGAAAGATCAGAAAATGTAGATCTTGTGGTGGAAATTTCTCTACAGCCATGGAAAGTGTTTCGGCCTGATGGAGTAAGAGGCTTTTCTGTAGATGTTATCTTTTACACTTGAGCAATTGATTGAAGCAACGTGTATGCAAAACATTCTCCCGCACCCAACTCCCCGTATATTTTGTTTTCGGTCTATAATGATCAGTGTAGAAACTCCACATGTGAAGCATTTGTTTATGCTCAAAAAGCTAATTCTCGTAACCAAATACGAACTAGGAATTTATTTAGTAAGCTGAAATCTGCATATCGGTAAGTGCTATCCACTGATTTTCTCTTGAAAAATTTTGTTGCAGGTCATTTTATTCTCAGATATTCTTACCCCTTTGTCCGGTATGAACATACCCTTTGACATTGTAAAAGGTAAGGGTCCTGTCATTTTTGATCCTATACAGACAGCTGCTGACGTCGAGAAAGTGAGAGAATTTACTCCTGAAGAGTCAGTTCCATATGTTGGGGAAGCATTAACAATCTTGCGAAAAGAGGTCTAACTCGGTCCGCCCCTATCCTTATTTGATTTGTCATTATTTTAGGTGAATCTTCTTTTAACATAAGACAGAATTTGCTCATGCACGTATGATCCAGAGCATGTTTAGTTGCACTTAACGAGTGAGTCATACTTGGTTTTAAGTTTTCTAATAAAATTTAGCCCCCTGTTTGATGGCCGTTAAAATTCAAAAACAAAGTTTTGAATAGTAAATTTTTTGAGAATGTGTGGTAAAAAGTAAGGAAAAGTTTTGGATTTACATGTAGAATATTTTATTGTGTGATTGAAAATGAGTACGTAGAAAAAAGAGTTTTTGAATAATGGTTGTCTAACAAGGGCTTACTTTTCTGGAAAGTAAGTTAAGGTTGCTTTTAAGCACAATGAAACATGTTCTACGTCTGACCATTAGTGAAAGCACTAAGTTTACCATATATTTCTTATCATTCAGTACCTACACTTCCAAGAAAATATGACTTAAACTACTGACAAACAAAATGCCTAAAGGACGAGCTTTTGTTGTTTGAGAAATTTAGGTGACCTTGAGATGAAGGATCCCATAGTTATGATACAGATCTTCTATAGGCATATGCTGTCTGTAAATATTTGTGCCTGTTCTTTCATCTAGGTCATGAATTTTTTCCAACAGTTTCTAGATATGTATATCTGTTATTTCTTATTTTGCTAATATAAATATAATTTTCCAGGTGAATCTAAGTATTTTAGATCTCAGATTGAATTTAAAAAATAAACCATAAATTCACGGTTTGGATAGTGTGTCGTGTGACCCTTGGCTTCATGTCATTCATTTTGTTGACGCACTTTCTACCTTGCCAGGTGAATAATGAAGCAGCTGTTCTAGGTTTTGTAGGGGCTCCATTCACTCTGGCATCATATGTTGTTGAAGGAGGTTCCTCAAAGCATTTCTCTAAAATAAAGAGACTGGCGTTTTCACAACCAAAGGTAACATTATGTTGCTCATCTGCCAACCTCCACTGTGTACACGTAATATATTTCTAATTATGCTAGTTAGGGAAGTGATTTGCTTCCTTTTCTGGTTCAGTGAAGGAAAAATATTCTCTCAAGTGACCCTTGATTATGTAAGTAAATCCTAGAAATAAAAATAAGATAGAGACAGGAAACGAAAACTTTACCCTCATTTCACTGTTAACGGAGGTAAAGGACACTCGTCACACTGAAGGTATTGTACATTTATGGCCTATCAAGAACTGAGATTTAGTAAATTTTGAATTTGAAACAATAGAAATCTAGAATTAGTTGACATGCGCCAGTAATAAAGCGAAGGCAATAAGAAGCATTCCTATAACTTATTATGCTGACTATGTTATATTTCGTCTTTTTTATGAGTATATCCTTTTCTTCTGGTGTTCTATTTTTGATGAGATTATTTGAATGAAAGAATCCTACCAGATCAATAGTACCTGAAAGCTCGTCTTATCTGCTTGATGAGACAAACTCACTATAATGTGAACTTGATTGTGAGCCGAGGATGAGTACATGGTCTTTTCTTATATCAGCATAATTACCTGAGTTAGAGTCGAGATCGGATAACAATTTCAACGAGGTACCAATGTAATCAAAATATAGACACAATCTGCGTTCTCATCCTTGCAAGGATGTAGTTTTAAATGTATAAAGGCACTTAGATAGACGGAGGCTAATTCCATGTTTCATTTATGCAGCCCTATATAAATATTTTGATTTTGATAATTGATATTAAGCATGTTATTCGCTACTGCTGCTCATATAGGTCCTTCACTCATTGCTTCAAAAGTTTGCAACCTCCATGGCAAAATATATTCAATACCAGGCTGACAAAGGAGCTCAAGCCGTTCAAATCTTTGACTCCTGGGCCACAGAACTTAGCCCCGTGGATTTTGAAGAGTTCAGTCTGCCTTACATAAAACTTATAGTCGAAACTGTGAAACAAACACATCCAAATATCCCACTGATTCTATATGCAAGTGGATCTGGGGGCTTGATTGAGAGACTACCTTTGACCGGTGTAGATGTTGTTAGCTTGGATTGGACTGTTGATATGGCTGAAGGGAGAAGGCGGTTGGGCTCTGGTGTGGCAGTCCAAGGTAACGTGGATCCCGGTGTTCTTTTTGGTTCGAAAGAGTTCATCACCGAACGAATTAAGGATACCGTGAAAAAAGCTGGAAAAGGGAAACATATATTGAATCTTGGACATGGAATTGTAGTTGGTACACCGGAAGAAAATGTTGCTCATTTTTTCGAGGTTGCTAAAGGGCTTAGATACTAGAAGCTGATTAGAGGTTAGTCGATTTTGACCGGCTTCTCTGTAGCATTAATCCATTCATGCTCCAATCCTACTGTTTCTTTTTCCATTTGATGATGTTTGAAGATGATTTATTATTTTTCGTTTTCTTCCTATAGACTTGTCTTATTGCCAGTAAATAGTACCTTGGTTTCCTGCTGGGTAGTTTATATATCAAAAATTTATATCGGGAAAATTTTGGGCATCATATAGTCTATTGGGGACCAGTGGTGCATTTTGAACGGGTTTCCATAATTGGAAACTAATTGTGCAATTATAATGAAAAGTTGGGACCAAGTTGCTCCTTTTTAAAAGGTTGGAGTCCAACTTGGTACTAGGATAATCCATTGGGGACCAGTGGTGCATTTTCCTCAATCGGTGCCTATATACGAGTTTGTTTCAGCCAAAGCTATCCGTACCGGGGACGTGCATATGTCATGCTGCCTGTACAAATCCCCCGTATAGATTGCAAAATTCTCGACCAAATGTTGACGATATTGTTGCATAGACAATGTAGCGAAGGCCATTATCGTGAAATTGATAATCTTTCAAACTGGAATCGAAATCTAGTTGCATAATGGAAATGCACTCGTGAGTGAAGGATAAACAATTTATATTGTTCATTTATAAAGTTGAAACAAAATTCAATGTGAGTGTGTATATATGTATGTATTTACCATTTGCATAATTAACAAAGAATGCGAGGCATAAATTTATGTCTTGATGCAGGAAATTTACAATATGTCCAGAAGGTCTTAACCAGGATACAAGAAAATCAATCTGTAATGAACATAATTCAACAGCCACTAAGATGGCAATGGGGCAAGTTCAGATGGGCTACCCCCACTCCGCCCAGCCCCGTCACTCTCCCCCGCCGGGTTCGGGGCGCGGGCTTGCCCCATTTTCTGTTCCGTTTATTATTTTTTTAAAAGAAAAATTCTAGTTACTATTTTTCTTTTAATTTTTAATTAATTATTTTCTTTTTATTCTTCGTGGGTTAAGTTCGGGGCACTTCGGGACGGGGCACCCCCTCCTCGTCCTGTCCCACCAGCTCGTCGGGGCGGGTTTTTTTCCTCCCATTCGGGACGGGGCAGCGTCAGGGAGGGGTGAGACGAGTTTTTTTTCCATCACTAAGCCAGTTTTTTACCAGTGCTTTAATTTTGATTTATCAAAGCAAATACAAATTGGTCCATTGTCCAAAACATCTTGACCCCACCTTCCAACATCACATTTCTAATGTCCCTCCACTCCCAAAAAATTTAAATCAGACCATGATTTTAACTTTTTCTTCATTCGTACGGCTCATCTATCCTTTGTTTGGGTACAGTATGATTAGACGAGACAATGATAGGATTTTAATTTATTTTTCTCGTTTAATATTGTTCAATATTGTATAATCCAATTCACCACGGAGAACGATGCATGTTCATGCGAATGAGTTGTCTCAACATCTCTGGGACAGGCTATTCTGGTGCATTTGAGCCATCATATTAGTAGGTTTCATACCCTTTTCTGTGTTTTTTTTTTTTAAATGAAGTTGGTGCTTCCAATCAAACATATGTACCAATTATGAACTTATAAGTTGCTTTCCAATCGTCAAGAGGGAAGTCAACCCGTCGACCTTCCTTCTCACAAACACGATGTCGGAAGCGTCTCTTCTCCCATGCTTATCAATTTTGCAGATGGTCGGAATGGAAATAGAGTTGAGAACCTCATCTCGAATCGTACTCTGACATAAGAATAAGTAGTTAAAAAAGAGTATAAAAATATGATAACTAAATTGAAAGCACATGATGATAAATGTAACAGGTTGTTATTTATAATTATTTCTTTGTTTGACGTGTGCACAATACATTTACGTTTTTGATAACACTGAGGGACTCTAGAATTTGAGATTATCTTCTTATTCGATTATTCATGCAATCTCGAGATGGATCGAGTTATTTAACTTAACCTTAATGGTCCTTGCTCCATAGGGTAGAATTTTTTCTTTCTGTCTAAAATTTCCTCCAAAAATCATTGAAAGAATTCATGAATACAACTCGAAGATACCACTTACTATTTTGTCTTTGCTATGGAATCTAATGAACTGCGCTGCCACGTGTCAGTCCATTATTGCTCCAATTAGTTAGTTGCATATTAGCCACCTATAATTCGGCTACATAGAAGCATACACACGAAATTTGAACCAACGACGACGCAAGCCTACGGCTTCGATACATTCTATGAATAGTTCATTTGCGCCCACTGTACAGTCTGTACAAAAAATACATTTCTTTCACTCCTCTTCAAGGCTTCGGATTTTCCGAAGCTCCTCTCTTCATCTAAGGTTTTTCTTTTTCCTTCCTTTTTCGGGGTTTCATTCCAATTCCTGTAAATTATTGCTTGTATATAATGAATTCTTGTTCTGGGTTATAATGTTTTACATTCAAATATATGTTAATCGATATGTTTTGAAGGTCATAACTTTAGGTATGTAGATTTAATGAATTTCCCGTTTAAAAGTTTGAAGGATGGATTCTTGATTCTACATTTATTACATTTTCATTTTATGGATATGGGAAAATGTGATTTCCTTTTTTTTTCCTTCCCTCTCATGCTTTTTGATAGACCTTCAAAACTGAAATTCTATGTGAGCCTGCCAGAAACTCTTTCTGTTCGAATGTGTGTGTCTTCAGAATTATGATACGTAAATTTGATTTTGAAAATCTTGTTGATCTTTAAGTTTAAGCATTTTTTAAAATCTCTTTTTGATTTGAGGAAATGCCTCTGTAATCTCTTGATTGGTGTCCGATGAAATGAAATGGGGGAGTCTGATCAATAAAGAAATCATATGTGAAAAGACGAATGAAAATGGTTTTGAAAATCTGGTTAAAGATCTGAGTTTTCTTAGATGAATATGTCCAACACAGTCATCCGTTTAAGAAAATTGTGGACTTGTGTTCCCTTTTATAAAAAATAAATCTAAGCTTGTCGACTTCCAAACAAATTAAGCTTTTAGATGGAGTGGTCAACGAAACAAGACTGAGAAAACCGTAAGGGGTGGTTGAATTGTTGCAGGATTTATCATCATTCTTTACATGATTGAGAAGTGTGACTTAACAATCAATAATTTGAATAGTTAAGCTTGTGACTAATTATTCTTTTGTTTAGATGTTATCAGGAATTTGAAAAGATGTGGTTGAATGCTAAGACCTTCATCTCTAAGGTCCGTGAATCCGTGCCTCCATCGAGGCCAGTCTTGTTCGTAAACGATAATGTTCAGTATACAGATCATAATGCGATCAAGTTTTGCAGGCAGATGCATAATAAAGCCAGGGTTCGTCGACTCCCCTTTGTAATAGGCATGACCATATGATTTGAGTTTTTCTCTCTAGGACTCCTGCCTTGTAATTAATTAAAACAGGTTGTGTGAGCAGGAGAATTTGTATTAGTTCTGTAGGTTTGTGTTTTTTGAAATGGAGAAGAAGGGAAGTGTGTTGATGGGAAAATACGATCTCGGGAGGTTGTTAGGTCAAGGAACTTTCGCCAAAGTATACTATGGAAGACTTCTTCAAACGGGACAGAGTGTGGCCATTAAGGTTATCGATAAAGAAAAAGTATTGAAGGCTGGGTTGATTGATCAGACAAAACGAGAGATATATGTTATGGGATTGGTCAAACACAAAAATGTGATGCCACTTTACGAAGTTATGGCTACCAAAACAAAAATTTACTTTGTAATGGAATACGCAAAAGGTGGAGAGCTTTTTCACAAGGTTGCAAAGGGAAGGCTTAATGAAGCTAGTGCTCGGAAATACTTTCAACAACTGATCACTGCTGTTGGTTTTTGCCACAGCAGGGGTGTTTATCACCGTGATTTGAAACCCGAGAATCTTCTGCTGGACGAGAATGGAGATCTTAAGGTATCTGATTTTGGATTGAGTGCGCTCACTGAGTCCAAGCGCCAGGATGGATTACTCCACACGGCATGTGGTACTCCAGCGTATGTCGCTCCCGAGGTGATTAGCCGAAAAGGCTATGATGGATCAAAATCCGACATCTGGTCTTGTGGGGTGATCTTATTTGTTCTACTTGCCGGTCATCTTCCATTCTATGACTCGAATCTGATGGAGATGTATTAGAAAATAAGCAAGGCTCAGTATAAATTCCCTAATTGGTTTCCACCAGAAGTACGAAGGTTGCTGTCACGGATCCTTGATCCTAATCCCTATACTAGGATTTCCATATCCAAGATTATGCAAAACTCCTGGTTCAGAAAAGGACTCAAATCCAGACAATCAAGGACTAAAGCAGAAGATGCGGAAAAGATTCCACTCGACTTTACTTCCAATTCTGGTTCTCCTGGGAACGATATTCCGACAGATACGAAGCTGGAGGTGGCAAAACCTACTAACCTGAATGCATTTGACATTATATCTCTCTCGACTGGATTTGACTTGTCTGGTTTGTTTGTGAGCAATGACCAAAAAGACGAGGTGCAATTTACTTCTACAAAGCCGGCTTCTGCTATCATATCAAAACTAGAGGATATTGCAGGGAACCTAGAGTTGAAGGTGAAGAAAAAGGATCAAGGGTTCATGAGACTGGAGGGCTCAAGCGAGGTTATAAATGGGACTTTGTTCATTGACGTGGAAATATATGAAATCACTTCATCATTCCATTTGGTAGAGGTGAAGAAGTCAAGTGGGGACTCAGAAGATTATCAGAAGATGTTGAGACAGGACATAAGGCCAGCTCTTAGGGAAATTGTCTGGGCTTGGCAAGGTGAGCAACAGCAGGATCATTAGTGACAGAATGAAAGCTGCTGACATTCCTAGTTGTTTCTAAATCTGTTGTACTCTTGTATTGGTACTTTTAGGTTTCTGTTCTTTTGATTTTCCATTCTATGTGACAGTCCTTTTTATCAGTGTGTAAAACAGCGTTATTAGGTTATGAATCCCAGCTTCCGTGAATTGATGTACGACTTCACCCCCCATCAATTGGTGTCAAAAATGTGCCCCCCTGGACATGGCTTATATCGAATTGTTCTGTAAGCCAGTCTGCCTAGCCGACCCAAGCTGTGGTGACCCTTGTTTTGCCATGCTCCTTCCTCATAGGGTCGTGTCCTAAGCCAGTTTTTGCCTCCACAGCCAGGCCGTGCTAGACAAGGATGTAGACATTCATGAACCATGAAGGGTCGTGCCATGCGACCTGAAAACAATGCCGTGCTGGCTTGGCACAGCTGCTCGATCTATACTAGCTAATACGCCTAACAAAGTTCAATGTTAGTCAGTCTAGTTTACGTTTAAATGAAACAAGAAGAAATTGAATTACAACATGCCAAAACCTTAACATTGTCCAAAATAACAATCAAAAGTGACAACAATTATTAAAAGTTAAAAATAATAAAGTTGAAATAGTGAATTCTATCTTAACAGAGGGATTATAACCTTAAAACGATAATGAATTATTGTCATTGGTAATAAAAAACACAGAACAAAAGAATTACACAAATTCAATAGAAGGCTGTGCATTATCTCTACTCTCTTAAAAGAAAGAGTTCGAGGGTCGAGCGACAAGCGAGCGAGGCAACTTCTGCTGCTGTCGCTCGAGCCAGAGATAGCGATAAGCTAGTGAAAATGCAATTGACACAAATAGCACTAAGGATTCAAAAATTCAGAAACATAGCATTTTTTAAAATACGAAATTAAGGCAAATTAAGCACTCAACGCTTCGATGATCAAAATCAAGCATGCAATTACAAGTCAAGCATTATCAAACAGACTTTTCCACGTACGCAGTTAAACTCAAGATGGAGTAAAATGTATAAATGACTCATGTGTGTAATGTGCCACTATTTTCTCGTGAAAACGACTCCAAACCTTAATTTTGTGAGAAAGAACATGCAAAATATCACTTGTTAAATAAGTATGATGCCTATAAATGAAAGTCAAATCCGAATAAATTTAAGGACTTGAAATGAACTCATTTAAATGATAAATTTTCTTTTCTCCTCCTGAATATGAGCATAAAATATTTTTCATCGCTTTTCTCGTAAATAGCATCTTATGTGCAGACCATGTCCATTAAGGGACTAAATTGACCCTTGTAACGAGCTTTAGGCCAGTTAATCCAAGTCAGGTGACCATTGACACCAAGTTATGAGGAACCCCTCGAGCTTAATTATTCGAGTCAAATAGGCTTCAAATGTAGTATAAGATGAACCAATTNAGAAAGAACATGCAAAATATCACTTGTTAAATAAGTATGATGCCTATAAATGAAAGTCAAATCCGAATAAATTTAAGGACTTGAAATGAACTCATTTAAATGATAAATTTTCTTTTCTCCTCCTGAATATGAGCATAAAATATTTTTCATCGCTTTTCTCGTAAATAGCATCTTATGTGCAGACCATGTCCATTAAGGGACTAAATTGACCCTTGTAACGAGCTTTAGGCCAGTTAATCCAAGTCAGGTGACCATTGACACCAAGTTATGAGGAACCCCTCGAGCTTAATTATTCGAGTCAAATAGGCTTCAAATGTAGTATAAGATGAACCAATTAAGCACTCATTTTTTATTTATTTATTTTCTTTTTCATCATACATGCAACAATGCATGGAGATTATCACGAGTTAAGGTCATCTAAATGTAGATCAATTCATGTTCGAGATCACCTTACTAACACGTGACGCCATCCAAGTCTCACACACGCGGTTCAGACTCATTCACAAAATCATAGTATGTGCAGTGCAAATAGTTACATGACGACACATATACTCAATACTCCACATTAAACCGAACCAAGCAATGGAAATAACATTGTAGAACAAATAATTGCTTACTTGGATTCACATAGCTGGTTTAAAATCAAAATGACGTGTTGTTTGCTAAAACAAAAATATTTTTTTGTTTTAATCTTTTTCAATATTTTTGGATTTTTCTATATCGAATGAAAAATTCACACAAACAAAAAGAATGTCAAGCACACATGATAAATAAAAAGCAATAAAAAGCGAAACAAACTAAATACACGCATGTAAAGTGTAAGATGAATGCAAAACGCATCAGGACAATGCATACAGATGCCCATTTATAGGATCGGTGTGGTGCATAAGCACCAGCAATTGCCATACGGTCAAGATCAACTTTCTTGACCCATGCCTTCTTAGCAGTAGAGGTAGCCATAGTCAATTGAGAAATCATCTCAGTCAGACAAAGAACTTGACTGGAAAGAGAATATGACATAACTAGGAATATCCTGATTTCTATCCTTGTGCACTCGCAAATGACACCTCGACCTAAGGTGACCCAAGACGCCACATCGATGGCAAGTGGGTACAAAACTCGACTCAGACACATATGAACGATGAAATCAACCTTGAGGTGCAGTGTTCTTACGAGA
>CAIGRL010304441.1:0-11361 GCA_903798325.1 Fraxinus xanthoxyloides
TTATTGTGTTAAGTTGTATGTCACTCAACAATTACGTATAAGACTATCAATTAGTATCAATTCGAGGTCAACACGTAATAGAGCTAAATCGAAATTCAATGATTTATTTTGAAACAAATTGAAATGTAATGACTCAATCGAGATTTCACTGAAAATTAACAATGGTAGATGAAATTTACCATCAAGAGACATTTGGTTCAAATTGGTAGAAATTGAAATCAAATTTTAATTTAAGCTAAAGTTAACAATTAATTTTTACTACGTATTCTATGGGTAAAACCATAACTTTTCTACTACACATTTCATCAACTTTTATCAAAATCTATTAAAAATTTGTTTTTAATATCTGCCAAAAAAGCTAGAATTAGTCTGATATTGTGTTTGAGCCACATTATTTAAAAAAAATATATTATGTAATAGTAGATTGACGAAAAATGTATGATTGAAAAAAGGAAAAAATTATTGATGTGATATAAAATATTATTTTATTGAAAAATGTGTGGTTAAAAATGAGTAAAAGAATGAGAATGGAAAATGTGCAACAAACGGGGCTTACTCTATTTGAAATTTTGAATTCTACTGTTGAAACTGTTTAACTGGATCTGTCAACATTTTTAGAGAATGTTTGGCTTAGCTTAAGAGCATGGATACTTTTGAGCACCACTGACCTAAAAGTCCGCCTTCTGCAGAAGAAGCAAAGCAGCAATGCCAAACACAGTGTAAAAATTCGTCGAAATTTTACTTCTTTAAAAGAATTAAAAGTGAGTATGGAACACACAATCGATCATATCTAAATTAATTAATTAATTAATTACTGCAAGAACCATAAGCCGCCATTATTGCCAGTCTGTCCTACATTCCAGTTCTCCAGCACGCAATTTCCCACTGCCCAAAATATCATAATGGTATCTACCATTCATCAACAGCAAAGCAGATCTGTTGATTGGTAACCCTTTGCAATCCATTTGCATTTCTTCTTTCCAAGCGGAACTGTATATTATCGAGCTATTCGCACTCAAATTTATTCTCTTCAATTTCATTGATTAGGTGAGCCGCACTATTCCGATCATTTAATTTCATATATGTACTACATAGATAGGTTTATATTCTACGTACCCATTTGATAATTCTTTATATATTATCCGAGTTTCCGAGAAATTTGGGGAAAGATTTTCGTTCAACAACTCCAAACTACTAGCAATTGAAACTCGTACTTACTTTATGTTTCTTCTTCGCTTTGTTTTTTTGTTTTGTTTTCTGCAAATTTTGATGGATGATTTTTGTTGTTCAGGTTTCCAGAGAAGGGCATTTTCTGGTGAATGATCCGCAGTCGATGTGCTGCAAATGGGGCCTATATTCTACATACTCATCGCATTGCCTTGTACAATCGGCGCAATTGCTTTGGCAATACTCCACATTTACAGGCATCTTTTGAATTATACGGAGCCAACGTATCAGCGATACATTGTTCGCATTATCTTTATGGTTCCTGTGAGTATTTCACTACCCTTCAGTGGACTTTTTTCATTAGTTATAGCATTGTCATGCTTATTCATTTATGAAAGTTTCAAGAACATTAGAATGTTCTACTGGGAGGAACGGTTTGCTCTGTGCCAACATATATCGGTAGTGTATTGCATTAAGGTGTGGGTTTAGCAATTTTTAAGAATGACTCTATTCAGGTTTCCTTGGGGAATTGTATTGGACTGTTGTTCTACTAATTTTAAGCCTACAGGGAAGTAAGACCCTGTTTGGTACTGCTTAAAATCCAATTAAAATTAAAAATATGGCCGTTATTGGGTCCCACCTGTCTAATAAAGGTCAATCATAACGGCTAATTTTTCAATTTTAATCTTATTTTAATCTCTACCAAACACCCTCTAAAGCTTTGATTTGTTCAATGCATATATTAAGGCCCTGTTTGGTACTGGTAGACTTGGAAGCTATGTGGTTGGGGAACTAGAATAAACTTGCAATTTATGTGAAGCACAAGTGGAATTGTGATTGTCATAATAGTTCAAGTGTGAGTTACTAGTAGGAGACAATTCTAACTTTGTGTTATTTGCAAGATATGCTTTCTCCACTTAAATTTCCTTGTTTTGGTTGACAACATTTGCATTTTACCCTGTCATTTGAAATAACAAGCTGTTGAAAAGATTCCCATAATACTTCAACGGTTCCTTTGACCTAGTGAATCATGGTCAAAAACCACTACAATTAGAAGGGATTTTTTTTGTTCAAATGGAACTTCCTAAACTACTTTTTCTTGAAGCAAAAATTCCACTAGAGATATTTTACACCACGTAGCCTAATAAAGACTTTTCATCTTTAGTGCGCCCAAACCCGAACATTGGTCATGTAACATGTAGACTGCTACTTTCTCTCTCTAGTGGGCCTGAGGGTAGGGGGAGATGGTTGGTTCAGTTAAGTTAGGCATATATGTTACCTGTTAGTTTCATTAGTGTTAGGAACTGACTTTATCTATATTTGTCATATATGGTAGCTTTCATTACTGGATTTCATTCACGCAAAGCTGCTTCCCAGGGTTTCTGTTGCCCCCTAATATGCTACTATGTTTCCTCTCATGGTTCCCATTAACTATATATAACAGAATAATGTTACCCATATTGAATTGATTTGTACCTTTTTTGTTCTATAATTTTTATATATCTATTTAAGCATATAGTTATTCTTGTAAGTTATGACCATAATTCACAAAATAGGTAGTACTAAACGTTCATTTCAGATGAATCATCCCTATCTTGCATAAACTAAATCTGACAATCATTAAATTGGTTCTCTTGACAGGTTTATGCGCTAATGTCTTTCTTGTCCCTTGTCCTCAATAAGAGAGCAATCTACTTCAATTCAATCAGAGAAGTGTAAGCATGGATACATGTTACATTTTTTGTTTAACTGTTTTGTATGATAATTAATAAATGCTCCATGTTTTTTTTTGGTATTGTCACACTTACTCATTGCCGTAAATATCATTGTGTGATCTCAGTTGTTAAAAGTGTGGACTATAGTGATGGTTTTTTTTATATGTTAAATACTTTGTAAACAATGAGGTCAAACTAAGCCTTATTCATTATAAGTTTGGGGTTGGCTACATGAATCCTTTTTGCCAAACATTTAAAATATTGGAGATGGAGATTTGGGTTATGACGCTCCATCCGTGGCATGCAGAACTGTAGAGATGGACGGCGGCCGGAGGAAGTTGGGGACAAGGAGGCAGGTTGCTTCAAACACAGAGAGCAACTGATATAGGTAATAGTGGAAAAGGATTTGATGAGAGCCAAATAAATGAGCTTCACTACAGAACATAGCTCAGGTCTTCAATTTCATGTTGGTAATTACAAATTGGTGGATTTTGGTCATTTATTAGGGGCCTCTTTGAGGAGAGAACTCTCAAATTTCTGCAATAGATAGAGAACAGTGGTAAGGGTGTTGGAGGAGGAGAGTAGATCCCTGCATAGAAGCTTGGCATCTAGACACTAGAGGGACTCGAAGAAGTTGGCCCCTCCTGTGAGCCATAAGGGGTTATAAATAGTAGTAGAAGAGAACAAGGGGAGAAAGTGCGTTTTTGGGTCTCCATATTAATTTCAAGTTTTAATCCTGGTATGCACGGGTTCTTAGTGACATTCACAGATTCACTAGAGTGGGGTTATAAAAAAGGCTGTGAGGGAATGGAAATCTACTGTAGCTTGTATTCAGAGTAAAAATGGATGTGAATTATATGTGGTATCAGAGGGGTGTAGGGTTTTACTTTTTGTCTTCTAGACAAGCTGTGACAGATATTCTATTGACTCATATTCTGTTAATGTGGGATGGACAGGTTATCTTTTGGGATGGACAGGTTATCTTTTGTCTGTTCAATTTTCCTGCTACCATTTAGAAATTGATTCTCTCATGTGTTTGTGGATGTCAATCAGAAGGATGTTTCTAGGCTGGAATTCACTGGTAAAGAGTGAGAGGGGCATTGCTATCGGTGTAGTGGGGGGTGAGTTTTGGTACAAATAAATTTCTGAGGAGAGAAGAGGCTGTACTGATTTTGCTGGGCTTATGCTGGATTAGATTTATAATTGAGAGTCTTTTTGGTGGTTTGTCTTTAAAAGGTGGATCTTCACTTGGACCAATACTGGAATTTGTGTATCTAAGAAACAGGTTCTTACTACTTCAGACTCGGAAGTCTCTTCTGAATTCTGCCAGTCATGCCCATCCAGGACTGTTTCAGATCACTTTCCCATTCTTTTAACTCTAGATAGTTGAGCCACGTGGATGGGGGTTGGGTTGGAAAGAATGCACAATACATGGTTGAGTATTGCCAGTCCTCTGCATAAAGCTACGGAGTGTTGGAGCTGTTGTAAAGTGAATGAGGTGCTAGCTTTTCATTGGAAAAGCAGGCGAAGCTTTCTAATGATGATAAAGAAGTATAGAACAAGGAAATACTTGGCAGCGCGTATGTGAAAATTAAGAACTCTTCTAGAGGATAGGGGTGGTTGACGGTAGTGAATATGCTGAAATATCTTGAAGAACAGAAGAACATAGGGTGCGTTTGATTGTAAATATGAAATTTGCATGGAAAAGAACTTATTTGTATGGAAATTATTATTAAATATGTTTAATTGATTTTGTTTTCAATCTAAAAAATATTATATTTGTCCATTTTTTATTGGTGGGTAGATGAGAGAGGGGATAGATGAGACTCATGAGAGAGAGAGAGAGAGAGAGAGAAAGAGAGAGTGAATTACTTGGAAAATAAAAATCACTCCTCCCTAAAGAAAATGATTACCTTGTTTTTGAGGAAAATGTAGTTACATGAGTAAAAGTTGAAAAATATTTTCCATGGAAAATTGTCAATCAAACACCCTAAAAGTAGGAATTTGGGTGGAAAAATGACATTTGCCACAGAAAATAAAGCCAATCAAACAAACTTTTAAAGAGTGAGATGGAAAACTTTCTTGGCCAAGGAGATATCTTGGAGGCAAAATCCTAGATCTTATCAAAAAACAAGGGGATAATGAAACCAAATTTTTAAGTTGATGGCTAATGCTCAAAGGAGTGATTTCATAATGAAGCTGGTTGTTCAAGGGATTGAAATCTCTGCTGTTTGTCAGTATTAAATTCTTAGCAGCTTACTAATACAATCTGTATAATAGTAGGAAGAGCCTAGTACTGTCATTCATGAGTTTGAGCTTCCGTTTCTCAACGAAGGGGATAAATAATGGTTGTAGTGGCTTTTTCTCTGAAGAAATGGTTAGTGTGCTGAAAACTCGTCATGGGGATAAGTCTCTGGTGCTGATGGATTTTCCATTTCTTTCTGGAAGTGCTGGGAGGTAGGGAAGGATGTGATGTATGCTTTTTAGGATTTCTATGACAAAGCCTCTTTCATAGAAACCCTCTATTTGTTAATGCATTAATATGACCTTCATGAATAAACATCATTGTTTTGATACCTCGTGCATTATTTTTTCCTTGAAATAATTTGACACGTTATTTGTCGCTCCAACAAGTTTCTGATATATTCGGTCAGTGGTGTTCTTTGTGGGTTTGAAAGGAGACCTGCTTTGACTATCAGTCTAATATGCACTACTTAGTTTCTTGGATGTTGTGGTCAATAAAATGCATTTTTAGCATGGTGACTGTTGTGTTTGTGGGAGAAAGTTGGATGTCTGGTGGATGGTATGTGCATTTTGAACTGCACATGAATTGTATACTAAAATTCTGTAAAATACTCTTTAGCTTGAATATAAACTTCAGTGACTTACATATCAGATGTTCATTTGTCTATGCTAATTTTCTTGATTCCTTCTCCCTGTCTCGTTGTGGTCACTTACTTTTATTTGTTATACCTGCTTGTATCTTTTGTGTTTTCACTTCATAAATATTGTTGGTTTTGAATTATTTGCTCTTGCTAGATATGAAGCTTGGGTCATTTATAATTTCCTATCACTCTGCTTAGCATGGGTAGGTGGCCCAGGGGCTGTTGTTTTAAGTCTGAGTGGCAAAGTTCTAAAGCCAAACTGGTGTTTGATGACATGTTGCTTTCCCCCTATTCCGTTGGATGGGTAAGTGATCTACTCTAGAAACTACATTTGCTTGAATGGTTTAATGCACGTGACATTATCCTTATCCTTCTTGAGGTCAAGGTTTCCAGATATATATTCTTCTGTTTTCACATTACCTTCATTGTTTTAGTACGAGTGATGTCTGTATCTACGTTATGTTGATTGGGTGAGCAGTGGAGATATGTTTTGCAGATATTGGGTTCATTAAGATTTAGATATTCATTTGATTCTCAACTTCTTCGCCGTTATGTTGTACGTAAAAATGTTCTTTGTCGAGTTTGAAGTGTGCTATTGGATCCTCAACCAATTCAATGTGGTCAAACAAGAAAAAGAGCATACGTTATGGTTCTCATGTTATACGTTCAATGTAAAGTGTCTTACAGGTTCATGGTTATCCTCAATTTGGGACACTGTTACTTGAAAGTTTTCAAGCCCTATGAACAGTTTGAGGAGTTTTAGGGCCTCAACTGATTGTTTTATGATAGTTTAATAGCTTAACATTGTTTTAAACATCGTTAGTGGATACAGTTAATAGGTTTTATACTCACGGAGGGTTGAGTGACATTATGTTTTACACTATTCACAACACTCTTTGTTTCTGTTAGTTGTTTAAGGAGTTTTAAGGCCATTATGCTTCCCAAACTTTTTCTGGCACAGTGGCACCCTACTGAACAGTGTTCAATAGTTCAATGGCACAAGAATTGGGTATTATTATTTATGCCTTGTTATTGGCTATATGTTAAAGCATTTTGTGGTTTGGAAATATTTTCCTATTTAGTATAGGGAAAATTGTAGTCACGATACCTAACTTTTCACTTTTATGCAGATTTGACCCGAACCTTTAATTTATTGCACTCATGGTACCAAACCTTTCAAAAACTCGCATCTAAACTTCAAATTGACAAAAACCATTACTTTCTTTGTTAGTTGACCAAAAATCAAAGGTCTGACCAATGTTGACTAATTTTTAAAAGACAAAAAGGCAACTTTACATTTTTTCATATAAAGAACTAAAATAAAAGAACTAATTTAAAAACCGCCCCGCCCAGCCCAAAATGAAAACCACGGAAACGTCGGCACCCGCCACCAGCGACCGGTTTAGCTTTCCCTTTATCTTTACAAATTTTGCTCTATTTTTATCCTTTGTCGTCTTGTTTCTCAACATATGGAAGAAGTTCAAAAATTAACCATAAACTCAAAAAACTGCCAACAAGTCCCAGGAAATTGCCTATTATTGGATTCAAAGATTTAGCCCAAATATATGGACCATTAATACACTCGAAGCTTGGTGAAACTTCCATAGTTGTACCTTCACTTGAAATCGCAAAAGAAGTATTGAAAACTTAAGATCCTACTTTTGCAGCAAGGTTAGGAACTCTAGCTCTTGAAATTATTTCCTATAACCATACTGCCATTTCATTTAGTCAATTTCAAATATGCGGTGGCGATATTATGAATTTGCACACAGTTACATATTTGGGTGTAAATTGCTTTTTGAAATTTATATAATAATATGTATGATAATGTTGAAATGGATAGAAGCAGGGGCTGAGGTGGGCAGATTGCTGTAAATAGGGTTTGATTTGAGGAAAAAATTAATGAATTTGTAGAGAAAAATTGATAGATATACGAGAATGCGTGGTAGTGGTGGTGGTGTCGGAATTGGGTGGTTGTGGCGTGCCGGCCGCTGGTGGTGGGTGTCGACGTTTTGGTGGTTTTGGTTTTGGGTAGGGGTAAGTGGAGAAGATAATAGGAATTTTTTTTAATTTAATTTTTTGATTTTAGTTTTTTATATGAAAAAAATGTAAAATTACCCTTTTGCCCTTGAAAAATTAGTCAACGCCTATGGTTTTTATCAATTTGGATTTTATGTGCGAGTTTTTGAAAGGTTTGGTACCGTGAGTGCAATTTTCCCTTTAGTACATGTGTTATCTTCCAAATTAATGCTCGTGGTTCCATATTTGAAGATTGCATTTGCTATTAATTAGGTGAACAACATTTCTTATATGGTTGTTCAACTTGTGCAGACGTTTCATAAGAAGGTGCAAGCAAGGATGTCTGCAGTTTGTGATCCTCAAACCCATTTTAGTTGCAGTAACACTTATTCTTTACACAAAAGGGAGTTACCATGATGGAAATTTCAACCCAAGGCAATCCTACCTCTATCTTACTATTATCTACACGATCTCATACTCGGTTGCACTTTATGCCTTGGCGGTGTTTTATCTTGCTTGCAGAGATTTGCTTCAGCCATTCAATCCAGTCCCAAAGTTTATCATAATCAAATCTGTTGTATTTCTCACTTACTGGCAGGTAGGACGCTGGCTGAGTATCAAAATTTATGACCTTGTGTTACTTTCTGGTGTTAACCATTCGAACATAGAAAAACTTCCTTTTCTCTACAGCGAGGCTTGCAACAGTAATTGCCATTTTTTGGCTTCTGAACTCTGTCCAATGTGTGCATTCTGAATTGACAGCTCTAAATGAATTCTGCTTTGCATGGCTAACCTTTTACCTCCAGATTATAGGTTGACACTAGTTTCTTTTCGTTTAAAAACGTTCGTTTTGTTTCCATATGACTTGTTTTCAATAAGACTTGCCATCTCTGTGGAAATATAAAGGTATATTCTTGAACACATATTATTGGTACTGATAAAAAGTAGGCATGCGTAATTGGGCTTTTTGGTTGGGAACTGACATCTGATTTATGCTTCCCTATTTTAATTTATATCCTTGTTTAGTTTCTATATCCTTCAAACTTGCATCGATGTTTTTGCCGAATCCTCTTAACAATTTGCAGAAACATATGGAACTGATGATCACTATGAATGAAATACACTTCCGCTGTTGATGATCATTCAGATAGTGGACATGATCTGAGAGCCTCTCATGACAAACTATATGGCTGTTATGTGTGAAGAACCATGGGCAAACCATGTTCATTGACTCCCATATAAGACTGAAGCTATTCACGCAACCTAACATATCTAATTTGCCATTTTTTAACATCTGTTTCGATCTGTTACTTCACTCCCTTAGTAAATCAAATCACCTTGAAGAAATGAAAAAATTAAAAAAAAAAAAAATGCTTTAGCCATATGCATATCGTTATTTCCATATTTATTGTCATAAATCCATGCATTGATCATACATAGACATCATATGCTCTATGGTCCCATTTTCTTCAAATAAAAACGAGCTGTTCTTTGATGTCTTTAGTAGCCAAAATACCTTCATGGAAATTTCTCCCTTGAAATGGTAAGGTTAGATTGTAGCTGATTTAGTTGTTTCGCATGTCCTGCCTATGATTTTATTTCTATACTGTTAATTTTCCCCAACTTGGTGCTTCATATTTGCTGTGGCTGCTTTTGAATTTGTTGTTATTGGAATCAATATAAGCAACAAAGCTAAAATGGACTTATATTTAGCCCTTGTTTGACGACCATTATTTTAAGTTTTTTGAAGAGAGAGTTTTTGAGTAGTAATTTTTTGGGAAAAGTTCTTGATTTCCGAGAAGTATATTTTATTGTGAAAATGCGTGGTTGAAACTGAGTATAAGGAAAAAAAAAGAGTTTTAAAATAATGGTTGTCAAACAGGGGCTTAATTAGTGTAAAGTGTAAAATTTATTGGAAGCTTGGTATCTAAATTTCTGTTCTTTTGAAGAGCGCAACTTAGAAGTTTTAAAAATTATTCTTGTTTAAATCCTTCTATTTGCAGGGCGTTTTGGTTTTTCTTGCTGCGAAGTCTGGATTGATAAAGAATACAGAGGAAGCTGCAGAGTTTCAAAATTTTATAATTTGTGTTGAGATGCTTATTGCAGCTGTTGGTCATCTTTATGCATTCCCCTACAAGGAGTATGCTGGTGCAAATATTGGTATTTCTGGAGACTTTTCAGCAAGCATTGCACATGCTCTGAAGTTAAATGACTTTTACCATGATACTGTCCACCAGGTGATATTGCGATTTACACCCATTTTACTCTGGTCATGTGTTTCTTTAGGAACAAAATCTATTCTATAGTCCCTAACTGTTCTTTCCTTTGGTGTCTTTTATTTCATCATACAGTTTGCACCAACATATCATGATTATGTGCTCTACAACCACAGTGAGGGTGATGAGGGTGCCAGGAAATATAGGGTTCGGACTTTTGTCCCAACTGGCCCTGAAATGGATACCGTTAGAAAAAACAAAAACATGTTAGGTAACAAGTTGGAAGATATACAGTTATCAAGTCTATCATCTTCAGGCAGCAGTACTCCTCAAAATTCTGGAATTTTGCATGATTCTGTAAAGTCAGAGGCAATGGACTCGTCATTACTCATGGACGCATCAACTATACATTCTGTTCCCTACGACATTTCCCTCGTTGACATAGACATGTCTAATTACCCGGCAGAAGTGCCTGCTGCTAAAGATGGGACAAGGTGACGCAAAGTAATATATTGTTTTCAGAATTCTCACCAGTTTAGTTTGGAAAACCCATCTATACTCATTTTATCATTGGATGACACTAGGATTTGTACATGTAGGAAATACGTTTCACACTTCCTCTTCTGGTTCAGCATAAAAACCTTTAGATGCCATTTGTATTGTACATTCAAACTTAGTTATTGGTTGCATTTGCTTGTAACTCTGCGAGTTCAATATTATACATCATTCTTTGGTGTCTGAACTCTTTCATTGCTTTCTTTTCTGAACATTGAACTTTCGTTTAAATTTTGCTAGCTTTCTTTGTCGAAATTCCATGTTATGACTACTTTATATCACTTTTGGTTTCATCTGGACTCGAATCTTCTTTCGGTAGATGGAAACATGTGCTGCAACCCTGAAGTTTGTGTTAACTTCAATATCGGGCTTCCATTTTTCTTTTTCTTTTTTAAGAAAATCATATGTTCATCTCGACTCTTATTCTATTACTCGATCCTTCCTAAGATTCCTTGACTCATGACGTTATGCTCTGATACACAGCTCATGCATTAAGGGAGTTACCAGAGAGGGAAAAAAAAAAGGATCATTTTGGTATAAAATGTTATATGAATTTGCTATTTATTGTAAGGCTTGCTGCTGGGATTTTGTACTCTTTTAACTTATAAAAAAATAATTGGGAATTTGCAGCAATGGTACCAAACTTTTCAGATTTTTGCAGATTTTGCACAAACCTTTGTTTTGTGCCACTAATGGTACCAAACCTTTCAAAGATTCGCAGTCGGAGTCCGATTTAACACAAACTATTAGTTGACCTAATCATTGATCTAAACCATAATTTTGACCAATTTTACGAGGTTAAAA
>CAIGRL010304489.1:0-18651 GCA_903798325.1 Fraxinus xanthoxyloides
TGTTGTCTTTCCGTGTGTGCACGGGATTATTTTTTTAATAAATGGGTAAATTGAAGAGTTCCATCATATGATAAATGACCAAAATTGAAGAACATAAGAAAGAGCAATCCCACTTCGCAAACCCACTCTCTTATGATATAGTGACTTCTGAGAGTTCAATTTATTGATGATAAGTTTCCAGAAATTAATCAAAATCCAAGAACAAAGTAAACTAAACTATCCAACATTCAACATTTCCGTGAAAGACTTGAATCTAATGAAATCAAAACAGCAAAAATCATTCGAGGAATTTTTTATGTTCATGGCTGCTACTAATTTACTTTAATTATGGGAATTAGTAACATCACGAGAAGGTTAACAAATATACCGAAGTGTAAAATTTTTATTTGTTAGGATGCATTTTAGAATAACTACATCTATGGAACTCAAAAGTTACTTGGTGTACTTTTCTCCAATATTAATGGTGTTTTTCCTACATTTTAGCTTCAGAACTTAGGGAATGTATAGTACCAGGGTTGCACCACCCATCCAAACCTCAAAGGCCATCAATAGTATGTTATTGTTCATTGGGTAAATGGTTGTTATCTGTGCAAAGAAATTGAGTTCAATAGCCGATTGATTTCCTTATAATGTATTTTGACCAATTTAATAGTAATCTTAGAGTACATCTGTTGATCTGAATTATACTCGTTATAGTCATCAACAATGCTTTCCTCTTCTTTCTCTTCAAGATCAGGTGATGCATCAGAAGCAGAATCCAACTCTGCATCTAGAATAGTAGGAAAGTCATCACTGTTTGACGAATGTGCTGGAAAATCCACTGTTAAACTTATCTAACAATTGCACCCAAAAAAAATAAATGCACTGAGAAATTCGAACGTCAAGCATTCTCCGGAGAAAAAATAATTATTCTTTGGACCCAAAACAGCTTAAAGTAATAACCTTTCACACTTTCAAATTATTAATATACTTATAATTAAAAAAAGTTTGCTGAACATTGCGTTCTTTTTCATTTTTATTTGACAAATCAAACCTTGATTGAAATTTAAATTTGGGAGGAAAATCAGAAACCCCAATTTCTAAATACACCACCATAATTAATAGAATTCAAATGATATGTTTACTAGAAACCGATACTGCAATAATCGAAAGTTAGGGGTGAAGGATGAAGAGAAGATATGGGGATTACCACAGCTACGCAGTCTGGCAGACAATTTCTAAAATATAAACAAAAATAACTACATGTATTAGTTAGAGAAAATTCAAAAATCTAACGTGTTGGAAATTAGTTTTAAAATATTATTCGAGGATAACATGGGATTGGACAGTTGAATCTTCATGAAAGAGGAAAAAAAAAGGGAGACACGGACACAGCTCAGTGCTCCGTGCAGCACAGAGAGTGTCTCTTTGTGAGCACACGTAATTTTTTTTTAAATAAATGGGTAAATTGAAGAGTTCCATCATATGATAAATTATCAAAATTGAAGAATATAAGAAAGAGCAAACCCACTCTAATGATACAGTGGCTTCTTGAATTTATTGATGATATGGTTGCAGAAATTAATCAAAATCCAAGAACAAAGTAAACTAAACTATCTAACATTCAACATTTCTGTGAAGGACTTGAATATAATGAAATCAAAACAGCAAAAATCATTCAAGGAATTTTGTGGGTTCATGGCTATTACATATTTTAATTATGAGGATCGGTGACAACATCATGGCAATAAAACAACTCATATAATTCCGAAAAGCCAAGTAAAGCACACATTCAAATAGAAAACCCATTGAAGTGATTCAAATATTTGGTTAAAAACGAATGAATTAAATCAAAATGGATTATCTATGATCAAAAGAATTCTCACTAGCCCATGACCGCAAGTTCTACAGAAAATATTGGTTCCATTGATGTATGATTCGTCTCCATCTCCGTTCTGGTACGAACTTACGCTACAAAACGATTTTTTTTGTGCTTTTTCTAAATTTTAGAAAGAATACGCTTGAGAGTCAAATAGAGCATTCTCATATATATATATATTTTATTTTACAAACAAAAGAATGATGATACCCCTAAAAAAAAAATCTTGCAGACCTAGAGCCATACAATAAAATCGAACCAGCATACCTTCTATTCATAGAAGAATCTTACTTACCAGAAAACCTCATTTCATTAATTTTTTTTTCGTTTGATCTATGATGGAAGCTTCAAACCTTTGCAAAAGAAAACAAAATAGAGGGTTAGAACTTCTAGGATGGTCAGCACTAAAAAGTTTTGGCAAAATTAAACACCATATAGATAAAATCGTGGGAAAGAAATAGAAAATGGGGGTTTCATTTTGCGTGGAGAATGAAGGAAAGAAGCATGGATGCTGCTTTGAGAAATGAAGAAAGTCAAAGAAAAAAAAGAAATGACTTAAAAGTGCAATAATGTCATGCTTGAGATAAAATAAAAGGGATAAAAGTAGTATAAAAATATATTACATCAACATGACAGCCTAATGACGTTATATGAACAGTACTCCAACTTTCCTTTTTTTTTTTATATATATATATTATAGGGATATCTTCTAAAGATGTGCATGGTCATGTAAAATAAGTGGAATCTACAATATTTAAACAAGGTTATTCTTCTTGTACATAGGGAATGTCATAATGGACATATGGTGTTCTCCTATTGGAGGGGGCACCGAATAGGAGGCACAATGTATCCATTAGCACATCCCATTTAAATATTATCTCTAAGTTCTTGTAGCGCACACACAACTTTCAAGGTTGAATATTTTCTCGATGGCACCAAAAAGTTGAAGAGAGTGCAAGTTTTCGCATGGTTCGTATTCTGATGAATTAGTCTCAATCGCCAGGAATTCAATGTTAATCTCTTTCTCGTACACCTTTAAAATCTCAAACCTCTTTCCGAAGAGCTCTCAAGTTTAAAATCTCAAACCTTTTTCCGAAGAGCTCTCAAGTTTTTCTCTCATATTGTACGCGATATTTTTTTTGTTATTATTTTTAATCCTCAAGTACTTCCTTACATGTAACATGTTCTAAGTAATTGTATGATCACGAACTTCGTTTGACTCTAAATTTATGTCTTTTTTCACGTGAATAAATTGAAATGCAATTTACTGGCATTCTCCATCTAGGAACTTGAGCTATTAACTTTTTGTACATGTCATAATGCTATGTAGTAATCCCTTTGACTTAACATTGCATTGGAGAAATATAACTTTTGTATCAATTAATCTCTTCACTGCTTTATATGCTAAACAAATTAAAATTGTGTGTATTAAAATATTAATAATTTAAATTTCATGCATCGAAACCAAACTGTACTTGTTGTGAAAGACTTCCGAATGAGTAAATAATAAGTAAATAGTAGTTATGAGCACGTGGTTAAATTAATTTTGACTTCAATTTTAAATTATAAAAATATTTTTTCCGAAAGAAGATTTGAGTCGAGACAAAACAAAAATAGTGAAAATGTGAAAAGGAAATTGACATAAATGACACTGTTGAATTTGTAAAATGAACCGTAACGTGGAATTGACATAAATGGCACTAAATGAGCTTGTTAGATGAACTGTAACACGAAATGGCCAACCTTACACTTTTCGAACCTCAAGAAAACTCTTAGAACCTTCTAGTCCAAACAAATCTGACTAATCAAATCCTTGTCAAGTAAAAAATAGTATCATATTTAGAATAAAAGTTACGTCCAACTTTTATTCGCTATGATGAAAAAAAAAATATTTAGGTTATATATTAACCATAAATCATAGGTACGAATTTCATAAAATTGCATATTAAATTGGGCCTTAATTTCTGAAAAACAACATAAAATAATATGGAATATGCATAAATAAACCTCTTTTAGTTACATTAGAAATCAATGTCTATAAATAAACCATTTATCCAAAAAAAATTATCCTAAAAATGTTTCTTATTCAACATCTTATATTTCTATAATATTTGCTCCTTTGACATTTTTCATCAGTTCTTTAATAAACACTTTGTCGTATTGATAATTGAAGAAAATAAAATAAACAAAAAATCCTTAGGTTTAGGGGTGATTCCCCTTTCTCGTGTGTAAAACGATGAAAATTAGTTGTGTTGTATTTTGCAGATAAAAGATTGAACTATAAGAAGAAATTTAGGTGCCCATTGAAGAATCAACTCTAAATTTCCAGATTTTTCAATAGCTGTCGACATTAGAGAGGAAATTAATTTTATCCTATCACCACCGCCATACTAGAAGCCACTGAAATTATCTTAAAACATTCCACTCACCGTCAACTGAAGAATTATCTATATACAATTCCACCGCCATTCACGGTTATATATATGTGTGTTGACTTTGTGAAGTGTATAATAAGCAGAGAAAGAGAGTGAGAAAGAGAAGTAGCAAGAGTGCTTTGTAAGAAGATAGTGAGTGGTTAGAGAGATATATAAGAGAGTGAGTTAGTGTAATATTTTGATAAGTAGACACTACATTAGTTTGAGTATCAAAGTGTGTGTTTCATATGCATTAAAATCGTACAGAGTGCAAATTTGTCATAATAAAATATCATTCCTTTGGTATTAAATTCAACAATTTGGTATCAGAGCTAGGAGATTGGGGGACGGATTTTTGGGCTTCTTGAGATCCTGCACAAAAGGAGATTGTGGAGTTTTTGTAAAGCTTACTTGATTACAAAGAGGTAAATCAAGTCACGATGAACGATCTACAGCAGTAGACAGAGTAAAGAAGCTCAATAATCATAACTACACAACATAACAAACTTGCATGGAATCATATCTCCAAGGGGGCATGATTTGTGGGAAGTAGGTGGAAGTGATGTGATATCGCTAGAGGAGGTCGGAGCTCTGAAGAAATGAAGAATTGAAGCCGGTAAGGCCATGTTCATTATAAAGATAACAATTGAGGAAGAATTGTTGGAGCATATAAGAGACAAGTCTACTCCAAATGAAGCATGAGACATTCTAATCACTCTATTTTCAAAAAAAAAATGACTTGAGGTTGCAATTGCTGGAAAATGAGCTACTCTCGATCCCTCTAAGAGAGCAAAACGGTAAGTCAATATTTTAATAAAGTTAAATCTCTTTGTCGTGAAATTTTAGAATTAGATTCTTCAAGTAAGATTTCGGAGTCTAGAATGAGAAGAATAATTATCCATGGTCTGAGATCCGAATTTAGAGGATTCATTGTTGCCATACAAGATTGGCCAGAGCAACCTTCATTGATCAATCTCAAAAATTTGCCAACCGACCAAAAAGCGTTAACTAAAAAAATGTTAGAGGGCTCAATAAAAAAGAGAGAAATAAGCATTCTTTAGTTATAATAGAAGAAGTCGATACTGTCAACAAAATAATAAAGAACTAAAAGAATGTAAATTTAATAGACTAGTTGAAGAAAGCTATCAAACAATGGGAGTTCAACAAAACTGCGACAAAAGAGGCCAACCTTTCAAAGAATATCAACAAACCAATGACTCGTGTTTTGTATGTGGAAAACAAGGTCATTATGCTAAAGATTGTTGGTTTAAAAATGAACCAGTAGAAGATAATATAGCAACCTCCAACGTGCAAAAGAAACATGATAGTGATGAAAAATGAGATGTTGTGACATCCACAACAGTAATTGAACAGGCTCAAGGAAAGAAAACCAATTTGAGTATAAAGGATGGATCAACATTAGTTGTGGTTCTTCCTGAACAAATGGATTGCGAAAATGATTGGATCGATAACCCATGATAGAACATCGTGATTCATGTAGAGTCTACTTGGTGGACTCCATGGAGGGAGAAACTACCAAACTCGGAAGAAGGTTTGAAGAAGCATATTCGTGGCAGACACCGCAGGAGGTGGAGTTGCTAGATTCAAAGAAACGGAAAACAAATTGCGAGCAAATTGCAAAAGGAGATCACGGAATCACAACGAATAGTTGAGGGATTTAAAGATATACAACTATCAAATGTTAAAGTAGAGGTTATAAGAGCGACACAGATTCCTAAGCAAAATGTCGTGGATCAGGAAACATTAGTGGAAGATCAACAAAATCTACAAAAAGAGATTGAGGTACGTCAAAATTCACAATCACAAATCAGGAAGTCGGACGGACATGAGAAATCAAGTACGAAGCATGCTAATTTAAAAATTGATAAAGAGAAAAGAATGGAAGAGTCAAAGAGATTAAATGAAGGATCGATCGCGTCAAAACTTGTCGAGTTTGAGGTAAAACTGGGTGTGACTAAAAAGAAAAGAGTTAAAATAAAAAGTTGGTGCTGAAGGGGAGAAAGAAGAATCATCACCAGCTTACCAGATTTTTCCATAGATGCCGACATTAGAGAAGAGATTAATTTTATCCTATTACCACCGCTATATTAGAAGCTGCTGAAATTATCTTAAAATTTTCCTCACGGTCAACTGAAGAATTATCTAGATACAATTCCACCACCATTCACAGTTATATATGTGTGTGTTGACTTTGTGAAGTGTGTAATAAGCAGAGAAAGAGTACGAGAAAGAGAATTAGCAAGAGTGAGCGGTTAGAGAGTGAGATATAAGAGAGAGAGAGAGTTAGTGGAATATTTTGATAAGTAGACACTACATTAGTTTGAATATCAAAGTGTGTTTCATGTACATTAAAATTGTACAGTGTGCAAAATTGTCATAATAAAATATCATTCCTTTGATATTAAATTCAACACCCATCACCTTCTAGCTGGTTGGCAAAGACTTTTCAAACTTATAAAACTAGTCCATCATCATTTTTAACCAAGCATTAATCTTTAAACTTTAAAACCTTTATCGCCTTTTAACTATAAATTCATAGGCTAAATTCCTTGTTGAAGATAGATTTTACAATTCGAAGAGTGGAACAATTGGCCACCAGCAACCCTGTAGAATTCAAGAAAATGGAACAAAAGGAAGGACTCTTAAAGAATCTTAAGGGGACACTAATGTGGTGTCAGTCAAAGATCCTCTGACTGTCAAATTAGTTATGCTTACCGAAAGTATAATAGTGTGTTATACGAAAAGTAAATTGAGTAATTGTGACTAAGTGTACCTTAACTCTGAACATTAGTGGCATTAATAAGAACTAGATTGCAACTATGTGGACAAGATTAGTGATAATCCTTCGATGTTGGAGATACGATTTGACAGAATGTATTCAATAGGGCAATCTGACAATTTGTAAATGAATAAATATGTATTACAGACTTAGTCAGGTCTAGTGTGATATGACCATTTGAAGATAGGGTCTCAACGATTCCTGATTGACTCGTCGGACATGAATTGTGGTTCAAATAAATTTTTGAGTCGTGTCAAAACTGCGTCTAATGACTATTCATGAACCTTATTACTTATCTTAGACTGTTTGGACAATCCACTACACCTTCCAATCATTTTCACAATTATAGATCTTTCATTGCATCCTTTACCGTCTTAAATTTTTAGGTAGTGGTGAATTTAACTTCAAGACAAAAAAAATGAATGTGGTAGGTAAATGTTAGGTAATACTTTGACAGCACTTTATCTACATAATATTATTTATTTATTATCTAAATAAATTTCAGCACTCAATTTATAAGAAGAAAAGGGGGTTAAAAAGGTTAGTAATATGCATGGCAAAGTAAATGAAACTAAAATACTATTAATTTTACTGTTTAATCATTTTTTAGTATCACGAATTGTAAAGTTAAGTCGTAATCCTTCAAAATATAATGTTGAACTACTCGATATAGTGAACACAAATTCATTTAAGTAAGTTTTATTTTGAATATGCTTACTAATTATGATGATTAGAATCGGATCAAACATTATATCGTTGTTGTATATATATATATATATATTGTGATTGTATCGAGATGTTTTTATGAAATAAAACCACACAAAACCATACATTACAAACAATATTGTCATTGTTGTTCCAAAAAGAAAAAAGCTAAAAAAAACATTGTCATTGTCCCAAGAAACTCCGTCGCTCACTCTTGGTCTTTTCTAATTCCCAAAGAAACTGTCGACATGCACAAAAATAAAATAAATCGATTCTCAATCTCTGTGATTAATACCTGAGAAAACAACAAAATGACCAAAGGACAGAAGCAAAAGACAGAGATATAAGAAAAAGAGAAAAAAGAAAACATCTCATCCTATGTTGTTCGCTCTCTTTTATCTTTTTGTTTTTAATTTTCCAAAAAAAAAAAAAAAACACCTTATTTATTCCTCGTTATGTATAAAGGTATACACTAATTCACCACCTATTGTATATCGAGAAATTACAATTTACATGCACGTGAGAGGTTACCAAATAACGCAATTTTCATTTAAAGAAAAATAAGAAAATTGTGGCTAATATATGTTTACAGATAGTATCATTTTTTTTAAAAGAATAAACGATCGAAAATGAGCGTGTAAAAAAATAATTTAAAAAAAATTAATTTCAAACAAAAGCTTAGAAAGTTCATAATAAAAAGCTAAAAATTGTTAAACGATCAAAATATACATGTATTTTATAAATCTTAGAAAAAATCAAAATAATCTAATAAATGTTGCGGGGTGATCCCTTTATTCATGAAATTTATTCCCTTACTTCCACCGTTGGTGTATACCATTTATGTGATTATTTAGATCCTCATTTTTGGGAAAATATATTTTAAAATAATGATTTTAAAAAATATATATATTGTTAAAAAATAAGAAAAATATTTAAATTTAAGTGTAAATTATTTTACAAAAGAACTTGTGATTGAAAATAAATTTTGAATAAATGAGTTCTTGAAAAGTGAGCCCAAACAGGGTCTTAACGTTCAAATAAAAGGTTTTCGGTGGCATTGTAAGCGCTGCGGCCTATGCTCCAGCTACGGCTACACAAAGTCTGTATAGCTATGTTATGTATTGATCATCATCATCGTCATCGTCATAATCATAATTTCATATAGAGGAAAAGAAACAGTGGTGCTTCTCGTGATTTGAATCAATTTCTTCTCCCCTTTCAGTCTCTCCTACTTTACAGTTTACACTCATCTCTCTCTCTCTCTCTCTCTCTCTCTCTACTTTTATTCAATTTTTCATTACACCATTCCCATCTTTTCTCGTGCTGACGAAAAAAAAATCTGTTCAAAAACTAACTATTTCCAACAATCACTTTTGTTGTTCGAATTTTAATCGCCCTTTTGAAATTTACGAAAGAGAAAGAAACAAGGACCCCCTTTTTCCTCAAGAAAGATCCCTCAATTCTTTCTAAGGTACTGTCCTTCGATTCGCTGTTATTTTTTTTTTCTTTCGTCTCTATGGATACAAGCTTGTGTGTGTTGATAATAGTAATTGTTTGGGTTTGTTTACCTGTGCCTGTATGTTTTGGTTTCTTGCCTTTGTTTTGATACTGCCAATCTTCATTGATTCCAAAAAGTGCTTCTAACAATTTTCAGATTCAAACCTAAGGGAAGTTCTAATTTTTTCCCCCTTTCCAATTTCCAGTTTTTTTCTTTCTTTTTCCTTTAATGGTCTAAATGTGTTAAAAGGGTTGTCAAGAAATAGCTCATGAGAGTTCTAGTTTTAGTTATTGATCAGTGAATTCTTTTCTAAAAAATCATGGAATTAAGAGTCTGGAAAAGTGATTGGGGGACGGAAAGATTGAAATGAAACAAAACAAGGAAAGGGTTGAAGCAATTTGATAATATATGAAGAAAATATTTCCGAGTTTCAAAAATCTATTTCTCTGTTGCGGAGACTTGGTGATGCCAAATCTGGGGCCTTAGAGTTCTGACCTTGAAACTACAAATAGATAGACTGAATACTATTCAAGTTTCATTTGTTTTTTTAATTGTAATTGGGGCCCTAATTTATGTCTCCAAACACAACATGTGAAGTAATTTGTCAACTTGAATAACAGGCTTATGTGGTGGTTGAGTGCATTAAAGGTTTTCATAACATCTACATTATCAACCTTTATTCTCTATGATAATACAAGCAGTTGGTTCTTTGTAGACCAACTGTCATATACTTTACAATGTACTGAAATAATGCAAAGTGGCTGACTTTAAGTTCAAGTTGAAAAATTTAAGGAAAAGGGAGATTGATTTAGTGTAAGAAATTGCTGAGTGACATATCTTGTTTAGTTGATTTTTATTTCCAGGAAATTTGAGATTGTAGCGGATCTTGTATGTTGTGAAATGAATGCCGTCAAGGGATCTTTACATAACTGTGGATTTCAATATTCAGCATGGTTAAGGACACTTAGCGAGGATATTCGTTTTTCTTCTGATTTTAGGAATCTTTATATCCACAGTGCCTTATCTGAGATGTTTTGAGTTCAGCTGCTGCTACCAAATTTAAAAATGATGAGTACATTTACTAGCAGTAAAGAAATTGTGGAGTTGGGAGAAGAAATGGATTCCAATTCTAATGTCAATGAAGATATGATAGGGAAGCCGTTGAATAAGTATTCTATAGAGGATGACATCAATAAACTATTTGAGGCAATAGATATTCGAAGCTCTCGTCAAAGTGTATGTCAATCTGAAAAAGGCTTTAGAGATTCGTTACATAAGAGTGCCATGAAAAAGCCAATGAGGGTTAGTCCTTCTCATGCATCAGGTATTGGAATCTCGGAATCGGTGAGTCTTAAACAGGCTTTACGAGGATTATGCATATCTCAAGCATCAGAGATGGCTGCAGTAAAGAAGCGATTGTCAAAACCATCAGCTTCCCCAAGGGTCTTAGAACAAGGAGCCGTCACGAGGTTGTACAGGGCTGTAGTGATTGAAGCCAGTGAATCTGATCAACTCCTCTGTGAAGGCAAAGGAAATGTGGTGGAGATATCCTTTACACCAGAAAGAAGCGCATCAAATATTTCTGACAAGACATCTCAATCTGGATATGCATCCATGGCTGAAATATCTGACAAAAATGCTCAGTCTTCTGGTCATATGGTAGATGTATCGGTACAAGAGGCTGAAATAACCAAAATAATAACAAAGGGTGAGAATGTTCCCTTTTCAACTAGTCTTTGTTTTGAACTGTCAAAATCTGAGTCAGAGCAAAATAGGAAGTTGGAATTACCATATTCTTCAATTGGAAGTGTAGTTGACAAGAAACTTCCAGTGTTGGATGAGATAGTTCCCATTTCAGATGAGGATTCGATCACATCAGGTGGGCTGCACAAGGAGCAGGAAGGCAAGCTGCATTCTGAGTCTTTATCATCAGTCTTTAATGCAGGAAGCAAGATCATCAAACCTTTGAATACAAGTTCACCTTTTAGCAAACCACGTTTAAGAAGCCAAAACTTTGTCAAGAAGAAGGTCGTGCCAAAAAAAATTCCTGTTTCCTGCAGTCCCAGTTGCCAAACTAGTAAACTGGTGAATCAGGCACCTGACTCTGTCCTGAAAAATGGATGTAAAGAATTGGACAAAGTATCACCAACATCAAGTACTAGTGGAAGTCTGGAAGTCTGTTCTACTGCACATGGCCTTGTCAAAACTAGAAGTATAGTGACAAAAGCTGATGAAAGATCAAGATCAAGGGAAAAGGGGGACAGCTCCCAAAGCTCAAAAAGTAGCATTGGAGAGTACAGTAGTACGACAAGCTATAGTGAGGGAAGCTATCTCAGTGGGTCTAGTCGCAGTGGCTGTCGGCCTCACATGTCAAAAGACTTGAGATGGGAAGCCATACACTATGCTCAGAAGCAGCATGGAAGCTTGGCTTTGAACCATTTCAAGCTGCTGAGAAAGCTTGGTGGTGGAGACATTGGCAGTGTTTACCTCTCTGAGCTAGTTGATACAAACTGCCTCTTTGCTGTGAAAGTTATGGATAATGATTGTCTGGCTAGCAGAAAGAAGATGCTGAGGGCTCAAACTGAAAAAGAGATACTGGAAATGCTGGATCACCCATTCCTTCCTACACTTTATGCCCATTTTCTGACAAATAAGTTCTCGTGTTTGGTCATGGAATATTGTCCCGGAGGTGATCTGCATGTGCTCCGGCAGAAGCAACCTACCAAAAGTTTCCCTGAGCAAGCAGCCAGGTAGATGTTTTAAGCTGTGCCTTTAACTCATGTTATTTTGATTTGATTCTTCTAACTTTGGAAACACGAACAGCTGATCGCATTTTGGCTACAAATACTCGATGAATGTCTAATGGAAATTTAGTTCGCGTGTAGATTTGTTATTGATTTTGCATCTTAGCACAATGTGTGTCTTTGTCTGATGGATTTTATGGATTGGCCTGTCCTCCTTTAGTATGATTCGGAGAAATATGAGAGTCCAGACTTGCATAAGTTGAATAAATTAAAGGATTGTGGGGGTGGGAACCTAATCATTAGATATTAAATAGAACCGAACACCTAGATTGGAACTTATGAGCCAACAAATACTCACCTGCAAATAGGCAAACAAGAAGAAACTACATCACGTAAAAAGTATGAACCAAAAGGACAACAAACAAGGCAATACTGATAGCATGTCGATTTGACGCTGCACACAATTTATACTAGCTCCGTATGAAATTCTGTGTGTCATCTTACAAGACCTTTTATTGGTTCAAGTAATATATGTCCTAGTAAATGTTCTTGGAGGGCCCCTACAGGATTAAACCCAAGCAGGTAAAGATGTGTCATCCAAACTCAATCTTGCAGTTAAACATTTGGTGAGGACTTCAGATGAATTCCAGAGAATCTAGTTTTTTTATTATCCCCGTGTAGCATTTTTAAATGTCAAACACTTGAACTTGGTGCAAGGGTGACCTTTCCAAAGTCCAAATTACGTTCTTATACCCTGTTAATTCAAGATCTGAAACAAACAGAATACATCTATAATTTTGAATTAGAAGGTTGTAGATGACAAAAGGTACATTACATGCCTCCTTGCTGGATGTTATTCTTCTTTTTGTTTGTTGAACACATTTGGCGTGCTAGCAACTGACTTTTGAGATTCTCTCTCATTTAAAGAATTATTCGTGACATAGGCCAGATGTTTAATTATGATTCTCTTTGGCAATGATATGATTCTCTTTGGCAATGAAGCTATGTGCTCAACTTATGATCTGGTCTCTTGTGATACTAAATACACAGGTTTTATGTCGCGGAAGTTCTTCTTGCATTAGAATACCTTCATATGCTTGGAGTAGTATACCGTGACTTAAAGCCTGAAAACGTTTTGGTCAGAGAAGATGGTCATATCATGCTTTCAGATTTCGACCTGTCTCTTAGATGTGCTGTAAAACCTACATTACTCAAGTCATCTCCGCCTGCTGTTGGGCCTCCAAAAAAGATGTCTAGTCCATGCTCAGATTCTAGTTGCATAGAGCCTTTCTGCCTCCATCCATCCTGGCAAGTCTCCTGTTTCACACCTGGGTTTTTATCTGCTGCAGCAAAAACCCGAAAACTAAAATCTGAACTAGCTGCCCAGGTCATTCCTCTACCGCAGCTTGTAGTGGAACCTACTAGTGCACGATCCAACTCCTTTGTAGGAACTCACGAATACCTTGCTCCAGAGATCATCAAAGGTGAAGGTCATGGGAGTGCTGTAGATTGGTGGACCTTTGGAATTTTTCTTTACGAGATTTTATACGGTAAGACACCGTTCAAAGGATCAACCAACGAGGATACTCTATCAAATGTGGTATCCCAATGCCTCAAGTTCCCTGGAAGCCCTATGGTTAGTTCTCATGCTCGAGATTTAATGAGAAGGTTATTAAAGAAGGAGCCAGAGAATAGATTGGGTTATGAGAAGGGGGCAGCGGAGATCAAGCAACATCCTTTCTTTGAAGGCCTGAACTGGGCTTTGATACGATGTGAAACACCTCCAGAGCTCCCTAGAGTCTTCAACTTGGGAAACGTTATCCCAGACACTACCTCTCAGGATAAGAGTAACAAAAACCAGATTGGATACGAAGATACAGGAGATGGTGTAGAATTTGAGATGTTCTAGCAAAAACCTGTGTTGAGAAAAATGTAGGTTAGATTTCTCATTCTGACTCGAGCTTTCTCATCCTTCTTGTGACAGATATATATAAATACATGGCATATAGTGTTAGTATACATGTGTTCAGAAAACTGGGAGCATTGCAAACAATTGAATACAAAATAGAAGGTCAACATACTTGTAATTTGCTTCTTTTTATCTAAAATATGCCTATATATCTTACAAATTCGACGTTGTATATATACTTTTACGATAAACAGGTACAAGTCCATGTGATAAGTGCATTATGTACTCTTATTTAGGGCACAAAATATGGACAATTGTTAGTAAATATATCGAAATATGTCTTAATTATGTATAAATTATGTTTTATAGGATAACATTGATGAACATGATGAAATTTAGGAAAAAGAAGCAAAAATGTCTAAAATTGAGGAAAATTAAAGTTCAGGAATCAAAGTGCAAATAGTCAAAAGATGACCCAAAATAAGAAACATAGATGTAAAATAATCAAAAACCAATTAAGCAAAGGAATGAAGTGTTGGAAGAAGAAGTGAGAAAAGAGATCAAGTTACGAGAAAACGGAGTTCGGATACTAAAATGAAACTTGTGGATTTTGAGTTAAACTATGCGGTCGCATAGTGTAAATACCATGTTGTCGCATGGTTAGATTCAAGGAATTTAAAGAGTGAATTTCATTGAACCATGCGGTCACATGGAAGTGTACTATACCATTGTATAGTACATTTTCGGGGAAAATTGGGTTTCCTTATATAATTACAATTTTTATGGAAACAAATCTTGATACGTCTTTTAAAGACTTAGAGTTGTCTAGAACTGGAGGACGCATTATAACATATTCTAAGAGATTTTGGGAGTATAGAAGAAGGCAAGAACACGAAGATCGATTCAATGATGCGAAGATTCAATTAAGCCCTCGTTTGATTCTCATTCTTATTTTTTTACTCATTTTCAACCACATATTCTTTAATAAAATAATATTTTCTATCACATCAATAACTTTTCCATCTTTTTCAAAATAAAAAATCCATTAAGCCCCCGTTTGATTCCCATTAAAAATCTCATTCTCATTCTTCTACTCATTTTCAACCACACATTTTTCAATAAAATAATATTTTACATCACATCAATAACTTTTCCATCTTTTTCAACTACACATTTTCCATCAATCTACTATTCCAAAATACATTCTTTCAAATTAATATCTATCAAACACACTCTAAATCTTTATTTGGGTGATGTCGATTTTTCAATTTTTCTTTTGTTTTCTTTCTCGTAACATGTTAGGCTGGTTTTCTTTGTGCTAGGAGAACGATGAATCATTTAATATGAATTTATAATCTTTGATTTTACGTACTTGACATTTAAAACATGTTTTAGAATATTGAATGATTTATATATGATTTTCTTTTCTCCACATTATTGTGCACAGTAGTTGCGTTAATTTGGTGGGTTATTTTATGCATTCGAAAGAAGAAAAATATTTCGACATAGTGTAAATCGTTATAGAGTTCAATATGTGATAAAAATATCCTGCCGTGCTTTATGTGAATCTTTAAGTGTTTATAAAAATTCATGCATTTTTGTATTTTCGCATCTGCTATAAAAATATAGTGGAGTCATATATGAAAGTAGGCTTAACATTACTCGAAAGAGATTGTTAAATAAAATAAAAACATTAATTCCTCAAAATTCAATCGTATTGTCTAAGTGTAGAACTAAGGTTAAAAATGATTACCGCCCGAGAATTCGAGATCCTAGTTCATTTGTTTGAAGTTTGTTTGATTTTATTTTCAAGTTCTATTTCCTATTACTACGCTGTCCACTAGGCCATTTTGATGTATGTATGTACGTATGATTTAATTGCTCAATAATTTCAGGCTACTAGGAGACTTGTAATTATCTTTGAAACTGATTGATTGATCGATCGATCGATTTACTTTAAAAAAAATCATTTATATGTGCATTTTGGAGGTCTTAATTTGATTTTTGTTCTCCAACAATAGAAAATATTTTGCTGTTGCTACACCAGAAAAATAATCAATTATTAGTGCATTTATGGTGCTCAACTTCAATCTAAGTGGTAATGTAACCATTTTCACCTTGTCGAATGAAAACCCATGCTAAGCACCACTAGTGTTATGGGAAATGCAGACAAATCATTAAGGAAGACGAACGAAGATTCATTACTCACAACATGTCCGAACTATGCAATTATTAGCATCAAGAAAAAGTATACTTGAACAAACACTAATGTGAAATACATGCTTCTAATGCTGCCACGTGGACTCTCGTTGAATAGAAGACATATCTTCATTCCTTCTTCCCAATCCCATGAGACATGTTATAGATCCCTCTTCCCTGTACAACATTCATCAAGAACAATCAGATCAAACTCAACTGTTTATGCATTGTCTAACACTTAAAAGAGCAAAAAAAACTCACAATCATATATAAACAAGTAGTAGCCAATGCCAAAGGAATGGCTACTGAGGTAATCTTATCATATGGTCCTTTCAGATATGTGTGTTTGTGGACGCTCTGGAAAAACTTTTGCTTCTCAACAAGCTTTTCCCTTGGCCTAAAGGGCTCTTCAGACATCCTGCATAATTTATTTATTCTTCAACTATTCAGTCCTAATCCCCAAACCTTCTTGACAAAAAGGAAAAAAAGAAAAGCCCATTGCAACTTCTCAATCTACTGAGCAAGTTTCATGTTAACAAGAAGAAGTCATATGTTACTTGTAGTACTTGAACAACACCCAATATAGTAATAAGATTGGCAAATGAAACTTGTTCAATTTGTTAACAGAAAATGGACATGTTCTATCCTTCAGAAAATATACAAGTAGACAGAATCAATAGTAAAAAGTAAACTTCTGTAATGTAATAAGGGACCATTTGGTAGGACTTTTGATTCTGCTTCTTGTAGATCTTCTGTTCGTCGTTTCAAAAAATTATTCAAATATGTTCAACAGCGGCTTGTTAATCTCAAATTGGCTTTTGACTGCCAAACGGCCAGAGCATTTTCTATACTCAGTTCTTAACATGAGGATGCCAAATACTATTCAACCACTCTCCCTTAAATATCAGCTTTTGAGACAGTAATCCAAAACATGGAGTTGAGATTTACAACAAGCTATACCAAAATCCCCATCATGCAACAAATATAACTTCAAAATTCAATAAAATTCATTCGCATAACCATCAGACAAAAAATAAAAAAGAACAAAAAAATGAAAGCTAGATCTAATATAAAATTACGAAACCAACAGATTAAAAACCATAAAATAAATTTATAAAGAGTCCTGATTTGAGAAATTTACAATAAGTCAGAGATGATAATTTGGAGAAATGAAAATTATAATCAATATCAGATAGAAATAGATACTTGCTTGATTGTTAATTGAAAAGGCACCAGGTAGCAGAGACGATGAAGAGGCTGCAACGCAGTAGACAATAAGAAAGTGCTAGAAATTAAAGGGCAAGGGTTGAAAATTGCGAAGAAATTCGGGTCAGACCGGCGAGGTTCTTCCGGTTTGGATACTATTCAGGAAGCGGGCCTGCTTCTGACCGAACAAATGAAATTTTACATAAATAGCATCCATTTGGTACAGAACTTGGAAAAGTAGTTCAATTGTACACTTGTACTTCCAGCAGCGTTTTCTTTACGATTGTCAACATCCTTTTGGGGAGTATTTGTCTAGGCACTATTTTCATCTCCGAATTACATTTCATCCCATATCGCACTCTTAGTCCAATAGTTCTATATATAAAGTGAGTCACATCGGACTTAAATAATCAAGATCTCTATAGACTACAAGCCTCATAATTGTACACGACCTTCAAATTTTCTTGGATGGAGTCGTGATGGGCTTCTTTTATTTAACTAATGTCTTACTGCAATTGTAACGTTAATGATCTAATGGTCAAAATTGTACTCAATCATCAGGTTCAAACCTTCAATTTTCAAATATATGGGAGATGGAATTGTAAGTCACCAATTTAATTGAAATAGTAAAAGAAATCATTGTCAAAGTACTCAGTAAAAGTTGAAATATAAAAGTCTAAAGCAAAGCTGCCAAGAAATATCTTCAACGACTATTTCCATGCAAAGCAACTCCAAGAGTCGAATAAAAGTTCTAATGAATAACTTTCCTACTTACATTTTGACACATCATTATTATGTAAAATATTATGTACAAAAATCATTTTCCACAGAATAATACCGACCTTTTTATATATTACATGTAAAAAATCAATTTAGTTCTCAAATGTGAATTTGTGATATCAAATTGTCAATTTGTCATTGGAACTTGCCACAACATTTTTTTCTGTTGTGATTGAATCCACTGTTGCATTGTATGCAGGGCACTCAAAAGGTTGAATTATTGCCAACTTTTGTGAGAATTTACTCTAAATCATGGTCTTAAAGCCCCNTGACACATCATTATTATGTAAAATATTATGTACAAAAATCATTTTCCACAGAATAATACCGACCTTTTTATATATTACATGTAAAAAATCAATTTAGTTCTCAAATGTGAATTTGTGATATCAAATTGTCAATTTGTCATTGGAACTTGCCACAACATTTTTTTCTGTTGTGATTGAATCCACTGTTGCATTGTATGCAGGGCACTCAAAAGGTTGAATTATTGCCAACTTTTGTGAGAATTTACTCTAAATCATGGTCTTAAAGCCCC
>CAIGRL010304639.1:0-16238 GCA_903798325.1 Fraxinus xanthoxyloides
AAAAAAAAAATGAAAAAAACCAAAGGAAAAATGTGAAAGCTATCTCAAATTGGATCGTGCTTGTATACAAAACCAGATGATGTTAAAATTGGTAGAATTGCCTCAAAAGCGTAGCTAATAGGCTAATATTTATATAAAAAAAATTAAGAAAAATAAAGTGACACCCATATGCCCACCTCATCAGATTAATTTAAGCATGTTAGGCTAGGGGTGTGATCGAGCCAAGCTGCTCAACTCGACTATCATCGAGCTCGACTCTACCCACCACGCAAGCTGGCTTGCTTTGCCATATGTGAGCTTGACTCGCCTCCATCAACTCTTCTGGGAGAAACGTTGAATGGTTCTTCCATTTTTTTAAGGGAAATTTGCATTTTGCTCAACTCGCACAAAGTATTTTGTTGCTCAGCACACATCCAAAACTCGTCCTGGTTAGGAGCAGTGTCTCGTTCACTAGTGGGACGAGACAAGCAAGCGACTCACCTCACTTAACACCGACGCACAACATGTGTCAAAAATTAAGTCGTGCTAGCTTAGCACAACCTAATTAACATCCTTATATCATCCCTCTACGTGGGAACATCCCAAAAATCCTAATTAATATTGCAATAACCATTTGTTGATCTCTTAAAAGTTTTTATTGCCCCACGAAACCACCGATATTACGTTGACATTATATGATCAGTTCCTCTATCGATACAAGAAGATTAGACTTGGCATGTACATATGAAAGTCTCGTTCCTCTACCCAACAGATTGTCACAATGAGAAATACTCGATGCATTAATTTCGTACGTCTTGTATGATGGGAAGTTGACTAGACGTGCTTTTAATTCAAACAGTATTATCGAATATATGTCCACATTCCTCATAGCTATATCTAAAATTTAACGAGCTTGCTTTCTTCTAAGGAGACATGTAGTGTCACTGTTTGCTCAATATTAAATCACAATAAACTGAAAATTTAAAGACATGCATACAAGGCGGGCTATATCTAATGGGTGGCTATTTATTAATAAGACAAACATACCTTTTATACGTTTGCATCTCTACTAACAAAATTTCGGAAACATTATTCAAGAAAGAGAAAGAAAAACATAATGCATCCACCAAATTGAAATGAATAATGCTATCTAACAACAATAAATCATGTCTAAAATTTCATCTCATTAAACTTTGCCTATAATGACATATTCTTAATATTATGCATTGTGAGCATTGTCTTATGTACTAAATAGCAGTGTTTTAAAAGGAGAGCGCGCGTGTTTAAACGTTGTTAAAGAGCCTTCTACGCAAGATGAACGATGGAAACTCCAAGCTAAGTGGTTTGGCGACTTATTTAGCTGTCAACGACAATTGTTGACCGCTAATACGTGCAAAGGCACGATTATGCACGCCATTATTATCTTCTCTTTTTTAATTTTTCTTTCATTTTTTAAAGTTAAAATTTAAAGGTTGATTTACATTTGAAACTTATCTTTTTGTTGAAATTTTTTGAAAAAATATATAAAAGTTCTATAAATCTATTTTAGATGTTTGATATGCATTATTTTTAATTATCAAATAATTTTTTGATTGATTAAAAATTAAAATAATATTAAAATAAGAAAACGCATTTTTACGTTTTTTTATGCATATGCCTCGCCTAAGGTCGTTTAGTCCATAAATTGGCCTTCACACATCGTCACGTACTACGCCTTTCAAAACAGTACTGAATACTATTAAAAAAGAAAAGCATGCATTCAAAATGGGTGTTTTCGGGAGATGACAACTTGTGAGTTAACATCAAAGACAAATACAATAAAAACAAAAGAAGTGATGAATTACACTTTAATGAATGATAGGGGGTGGGGTAGGGGAGGAATAGGTTTCCATATGGAACACAGAAATACAGCAATGAGCAAGAAGAGTCAACAGGAAAAGTAGATACTAGATAGCAACTTCACCGAGAACGACCAGGGAAGGTTGTAGTGTACTAGTTTATGTGTGAGAAACAAAAGGTTTTGAGTTTATTCCCTTTTTTAGTGAGAGATACGTATTTTAAAGTCCCCTTTCATTTAAAACCTCCTCATGCCAATTCCACCCCCTCCCCCTTGAAATGTCACAGTCCAAAGCATGAGTGTCAAGTCATATTCACCTAAGATCCTCTCTATCTAGAGGTACATGGTCATTGGCCCATCAACACTTTTATAATCTCCATTGTATTACTTGTGTGCATTTCATAGCCCCGATTCCTGGACAGAGCCCACTAGATTTTGCATCAGCCACAGAGAAAAGCCATATCCAAGAACTAAGAGAAAAGCAGCAGCCCTACCTATCAAAGTTTAAGGCATCCCAATCCCAATGCAATCAACCAACAAAATACCCAAAATCCTACGGTTCTTCTTAGTCCAAACAGAGAAAAGCTAGCTGGTTTACACAAAGCATTCAATGCATTGGTAAAAATAGTAGTCTCCTATCTGTGTGTGTGTGTGGGGTTTCTTTCAAGAAAACCCAAATCCCTTCTTCAAAGCTCTTATGTCACAACAAGTGCCTTTCATGTCTACTAAACTGGCCCTGGAATCTGGCTGCCACTTCATTTCCCCATTAACGAGAACAAAAAAAATAACTATATATGGAATAAAGACTTGAACAGAAATTTTTTTAAGTATTTATGGAATATTGGCTTCTTTTCAATTTGGAATTAACAAGTTTTGATCAGAATGTATCGGAAATGACAGCAATCCAACTCATTTTTCTTAATTTCATTTTTCCAGTTTGCCTTTTAATTTCTTATTATTGTAAAACAGATATTTATGAGTGAAGTCCAAGAAAAATAACACTGGGGAAAAAGAAAAAGGAGGCATGGCATCTGAGTCAACTGATAAGAACCACCTCTATTGACAATGCCCAAAGGTTGTTTTTCTGGACAATCCAAATGTCTAAAAAGTACAGCCGGGGTCTACTTTTATCTTGTTGTCCTTTCTCGTAAGATTTCATTCGTTATAGTTCAGATTTCATTTAAAAGATGTTTCAGCATCTTATTTGATAATATTCTAACCCTCCGTATATATTTTCACAATGTTATAAATTTATTCTATTACTATCATAAGCTATTTCACTTTCAATAAAAGATAAATAGAAACTGCTTCATAGATCATTCATTATTTATAGTGTTTATTTATCAGTATTTTTCTTATTCGCTGATTTCGTTCTGTTAGTAAGTTATTTTTATCTTAAAATTTAGACACATGCACGTGTGTGCATTGGAATAGTTAATCAAGGAAACATATAAAGTTTCGTTTACGTTTGGAGTGAAGATTATTAACAACAATCAATCCGTCCATCACAAGTGTTAAAACTCATTCGAAAATATAGACTAAATTTAATGTTTTGGTTTCGAACTGAGGTTCGTAATTTGGTATAAAACCTATTTGGGTTGGATGGGTGCAAATGAACCGGTCCAACTAAAGAATTCATAGCTATAGCCATTCCTCAAGCTTCTGTACCACTCCAATCTTCTCTTCTAATCCTACCATTTAACAATAGGTACATATTTTTTCCGCTAAATATGCTTTTCTCTTAGAGCATTTCGATTGTGGTTTAAAATTGGTATCTCCAAAACTACTTCTACGTTCTCATTTACATCTCAACAGACCTAAATTCAAATTTTGCTCCAATAAAAAGATCCAAAATCACTTTTTGCATTGTATAGAAAAGATGTAAATTTATATCTTTCATTTCATTTTCTACAGATGATTCAATTTGCATTTCCTTTGCATCTCTTCGTTGGAGAGGTTTCTGGTCAATTTGAAGATCTAAATTGTAATTTAGATCTATTTTACAATCGTGATTTAGATCTATTTTACACCACGATTGGATATACCATAATGTACTTGTGAGTGCTCATTTTTCATGTTCCCCATCTAATTTTCCATAATTATTTTTTTAAGACAACAAAGTAGTCTAACCTTACAAAGAATAAAGAACAAAGCTCATGGTTCCTCAACAAGGATGATATCTGTGCATTTCACTGATATTGGCAAAATTAATCATTATGATTGGAGTTTCAAAAACTTGAAGCTACCACCTGAACAAAAAGGTGATTGCATTTCAAATAAAGATGAACTTGCAACACTCTAGTACAGTACAACTCCGAAAACAATAAAAACAGGCAATCATTTAGTAACAAGTCCATGCCTAAATATTAAGTACCAGAAAAAAAAAAAAAAAGGCAGCATTAGAAAATATTAAGGAAAAACTTACAATAATACGAGGACGGAAATAAAGGGATATTGAAGATTTAGATTATCAAAGATTTACAATGATCCTGAGTTTGATTAGACACATTGTAGGAGTCTTAAACAACCAATGGTTTAAAAATTTATAGGATAAAGGGACGATAACCTCAACATATTCATTAAATTAACTATACCAAATTTCAAGATTGGCGATAAAATCGGGTTTTGGCTTATCAAGAACACAGAAAGTATAGTTATGCACATCTCCTTATACATACATGAAGTGTGAGAAAGTAAGGGCATGTTCTCTTTGCTATTTTCAAGCCGTTTTCTGTTTTCGATTTTCCAAAACAGTGAAAACGCGTTCTTTTTTCTATTTTCGAAAACGCGTTTTTGAAAAAAAAAAAAATTTGTACACAAAACTCAAATGACCAAAATGTCGTTTTGAGTGTTTTCAAACCAAAAATTCAAAAGTGTTGAAAACGCGGAAAACGCTTGATGAACACAATTTTTCAAAAATGTCAAAAAGCACCGGAAAATGAAGAGTTAAATTATGGAAAACAATTTTTCAAAATGTCAAAAAGAACACATTTTCAACAATCTCAAAATGCACATTGAAAACACAAAACTCAAAATGAATTCAAAACTCAAAACACAAAACTGAAACACGAAGAGAACAGCCTCTAAAGGTCTACTAAAGAATACAAAACATTGTTTTTGCATCCACTTAGTGCATTTGTTTACATTTACCCAAAACAATGAAATAGACATATATGTGAAGATGCATACTACCTGAACTTGGACAGAAAGACCCTATGACACTTCCCTATTCCTTGGGATTGGGTTTGGGCCTTTCATGCGCAGCTTAGGTGGCCATCAGTGAGTTCAAGCCCAATTTACACTCANGAAAACAATTTTTCAAAATGTCAAAAAGAACACATTTTCAACAATCTCAAAATGCACATTGAAAACACAAAACTCAAAATGAATTCAAAACTCAAAACACAAAACTGAAACACGAAGAGAACAGCCTCTAAAGGTCTACTAAAGAATACAAAACATTGTTTTTGCATCCACTTAGTGCATTTGTTTACATTTACCCAAAACAATGAAATAGACATATATGTGAAGATGCATACTACCTGAACTTGGACAGAAAGACCCTATGACACTTCCCTATTCCTTGGGATTGGGTTTGGGCCTTTCATGCGCAGCTTAGGTGGCCATCAGTGAGTTCAAGCCCAATTTACACTCAGGCTCATTCAAATTACAAATGAAAATTAATTTGAATGCCTGTAATAATTTATTTGTTACCAAGGTTATATTTCTCTCATGTCACAAATAAATAGAAGTTCACCAATACACTAATTTATTCAGTAACACTATTGAGAAATGAATTAAAGCAGACTAGCATTACAATAGTGTTTATATAATTTTCTTCAATGCACAAAAAAATACTATATTTCTTTTGCTGATTTTTTACATAACAATAACAATCACAAGATGGTGATCAATTGTAAAATCACATCACCAGGTAATTGTGAAATGATAAGGCGGAGTATTTACATCTGAGAGTTTATGTCCACATTCAGTTATAACAAACAACTCAATTTCCACCCCATAACTTAGTACACTAAATTAGAAAATTATTTGTACAAGACAGCCAGACACTTGACTAAAAGACAGAGATATTTCGCTAAATAAAATAAGCACTACAAATTAGAAACTCATGACTTTTCTTGTATGTATTGATATTGATAATTTTTAAAATTGCCAATCCACACAAACAGTTCTAACCAGTAGTCAAGTTGCAGTGGACGGGTTTGAGCATCCTCCAAGGAAGTAAGATAACCGGTCCCCTCATCCTTCCTCGAACAGTAGTAGCTTTGCAGCAGATATCAAAGATATCATCCAAGGGAGCAGGGGTCCCCAGTCCCTTCATCCTTCCTTGCATACAGAAGTTGATTCCCTTTAAAGACAAACATCCCTGCCTAATAAAAACACATGTAATCATATTATCGGTCTAGCACAACACACAAGTTGGTTAGAATAGGATAAAACTGCAGATGAGGATAAATCAAAACCTGCTGCAAGACACCACTTCCATCATCTGGTGTGGCTTCAATAGTGCAGTTCCTCATTGCCTTTTTCACAGCCTCCATCCTTGAGAACACTTTTGCTTGTCAAGTCAAAGAAAAGAAAAAGTAAAGTTCGGTAAAAAGAAGGCAAGTAATTCACAGATAAGATAGCTTGTGAACAAGGAAAAAGGTTGAGATGAATACACTTGCTGGATTGAAAAAAGTCTGGGCCAAGACCATAATACAAGCCCAAAATATCATAAGCCTGCAATACCACAAAGGTGTCAGAAATTAGTTTAGGCTCATGGCAAACAAAGTAATCTCAATTGGGAGATAGATGTTGTTACCTTGCGTTCCGGGTCAGCAAAAAGGCAATCCAGTTGAATAAGTAACTGGCAGGACAAAAAAATCAGTATTAGAAATTAGAACTAGCACTAATCCAACAGAAAATGAATATTAAGTTGGTTAACTGATAACACATAAAGAAAAATGATTCATGACTTGGGATCTCCTTTCATTTCCCAGTGTGTGCACTAGGATGGGATATGGAAGGGAGACCCCAAATTAGTTATATACCCCGACCACATTCTCCAATAGAACAATATTTTCACCCTAACAAGGAGGTTAAAAGATGAATCCAGTAGAAGTCAAAGAGTGCAAGTCTCCACGAAACAAAGTGAATATGATGTGGCAGATAATGCCATTGATAACAATTGGGCACCTATAAAAACGGTATGTTAGCGAAAAAGTTTTTAATAAGTTAGACCAATTCACTGCAACCAAATTGACCAAACTTTATCCACTAACGTGCAAGTTTGAAATGAGTCTACCACATTTAAAATGCTAACTCGGAAGAAAAGCCTACTTTTTTACAAAACAAAACTTACACTACAAAATAAAACTATAATTAAATTTCTTCATCGTAAATTTATAAAATTACCCTTTCAGCAAGAAGACGAGCTTTATAGGAGTACCAACACCAACACCAACACCAACAGCAATTAGCTTAACACCGGCTGAGTCAAATCCTTCTTTTGATTCTTCAAGGGACTCCACAAGTTCCCAGCTAAAAGATGCAAGCATATCAAAAGGCCGAACATTGAAAATCTTGAATTTATTTATTATAAGGAAGTTAATCGGGTAAAATGATTTGTGGTTTACCAGCAAAAACATCCAAAATGTTGCAACAGTGCAACAACAGCCATTCCCTGAAAAGAATATTTCAATTTAAAATTCAAAAATTATGGACAGAAAGGACCTATATTACTTCTTTAAAAAAACAAAACAAAAATTATCGCTTTTTATTAGTAAACCTTAAAATTGAAGTGTTGGACTTGCATCTTTATAAAACCAAGTATTGATAATTCCAAACAACTAAAAACACTGGACTAGGCATAATAGTCGAAAATGTGATGAGTAAAACAAATTCATGTAGCCAAATGCCAGGCAACAGTTCTAACATGGTCACCTCAGACATTTAGAACTGAACTTAGCAGCCACCATACCAAGACATCCAAGAAGTGATTCAGACTTGCACAACTTTGCTGACATGGAGCCTGGCAGGAGCTAACCTGTTAATTTCATTATTTTAGGCTTCATCTATATTTCGGGCATAAAACTTGTTTACGAAAGAAAGCCAATTTCAGGTGTCATTTTCATGACTTAGATATGTGAAAGTTGATTCCAGATTCGGGAGTATAAACTTCAGAAGTCAGCGACTACCTAAGGTATGTGAACCTATAAGGTCTTGTCCAGGAAAAAACAAAAAATTATAGATGTAAGATGTCCTATGTCTATACATGATCAGAAAACTTTTGCTTGGACCTGTTTTTCTAATTTGAGCTATACTCTCACACACATGTTTTCGATTAATATAGTTGCCATTTTTTTAACTAATTCCAGCACTCACAATGAACTTATTCTGATTGGCTAAAATTGCTGACTTTCAAAACGGTTGATATATTACTAGTTGAGTTGACCAAATTTAAAACAAATGTAAATTTTCCTGATTTAGAAGCTTTCATCCAATCTGATATTATCTCTCGAAAACCTACATTTAGAATAGCTACCTATAAATTGTATACCCTGAAAACAGAACTTTTAGCATTCTTACAAATATTGAACTGAAAATCTCAAGTTTTATGCTCTTCAGGCCCTCTATTTAAGACATTATCTGTACAGTTTCAGTTGTAGTTATCATGTAGAAATTTCTTATGAAATCAGCCAATTTGGAGGCATTTGGGTAAGTTGAACATGAAAACCGGAATCAAAATATGGCTGAGTGAGTTTCACTTGGAAATCATTTGGGGATTCTCTCCTTATCATCCAAATTGTTGTTGTTGCTCAAAGTCGGTTAAGCCTGCCAACTAGTTCAAAGGGGTTGCTGCTGCTCCTGATGTTTAGTGAATTTGAGCTGCAACTGTAGCTGAAATCTAGAGGGGAGACCCTTTGTAACGACCCAGGCCTTATGCCCAAGTCGTTATATCACACCTATAGTCCATATTGAGAGAGTCTAAGCTCATCTCACTAGGAATTTTTGTCTCGTTCCTCAGTGTTTGAACCCAAGACCTCTTCCTTACAGAAGATTTAAGTTGAATCTTAGTATTAATTGGTATCAAAATTCAACTTAAGTTTCTCACAAGTCGAAGGTCTTGAATTCCCAAAGTGGATAGTACATATGATATAAAGGCACAGGCATGAGCCCCAACTTGGAATCAATTGTTAAAAAAGTCTGTTTGACATTGATTTACATACTAAACTAAGCCAAGGTTGAACATAATTTGGCATTCATCAATGTATCGACATCATTGGGTTCAGTTTGGCTTGATCAGTTAATAAATTCTCTCATTTCTTTGTCATGACTCACGAGCTGAGATATCTCTTGACCTTTCAAAGCCAACTCAAAAGATTTTCAAGGTGAGCTTACACCCAATTATCAAGTTTACTAATTAAATTAAGCCACGGCCCATATTTTATATTCTCAATCTGTCCGAAACTAAATGCCAAAATGAATCCTAGTCAGACTACCTTGTATATTGATTGTATTCTCTATTGAACCATTGTCAAGTTCGACAACAAATTCAAGCGATATTCTATATTTTCACTTTGTCCCAGATTGAATGCCCTATTTAATTTTGCGGGTAAAAATAAATTTTATAACTGATTTGCTATTTTTTTCACGTAGAAAAACTTTTAAATCATCTCTTTCTTGTTTAATTTGTTTTACTGTGTCATTTTGTTTTCTCTAAACTAAATTCGTTCGTATAAAACAATACCGAGAATAGTAGTACAAATCAAAATAGAATTAATAATAAGTCAAATTTTGATAATTTATCCGAAAGAAACAACAAAAATTGTGACACATATGGCTAAGGAGTACCTCATTTGATTCCAGAGGTCCTTGAACTTGACGGGCTCGCCAGTGGCGGTGAAGATGCCGACTTCCCCGAGCACATTCATGATATTGTCGGGAACGGCCGCAGTTTTAGAGGCTTTGGCGTCAAGAGACGGTCGAATCGGACTCCTAGCAAAGCGAATTTTACTGATGGGGTTGGTTGAAATTGTAAAATATTGGGAAGGGAATAGTGATTTTGATTCTTGAAGAGTGGGTTGATGTGGAAAGAAAGGGAGTGAGAATTAGACACTGTAGATTTATTATTTTCACCATGATTTTTCTTGGAATTCTTCAGAAAGGCAACGCCGGGAATAATAGATTGTTGGAAGGGTTCTGATATTTTGTGGGGAGAGGAGCTAATAACGAACACAAACAGTTGTGGCGGGAGAAGATTGTTATGCGTGACTACGGACGCTCTGAATGGAGATCACGCTGTAGCACTAGCATATGTGTAATTGGTCAAAGTAGAGAATTCAAAGATGAAGCTAATCTTCTTTGTTTCGAAGCCCCTGAAGTTCTTGCTATCTGTTAAAGTATAGGCAATTTTAAAAAATGATTGATGTAACGTTTATGATAATGAATATCAAGATTGTCGTATAAGGTGTAGAGCTGTCAATGTATTAAATGTAGAGCAAATTGAATCATTTGAGATTTCGATCTAGAGATAAGACAACGTGGTTCTTATCCCACGATTGCTATATCGGTCAAAAGTCTACAAATAAACAAACCTTCTAACATTTATTTCTAATTCAATTCTGCACAATTAAAAATACATTTGGTTTCCTTCTCATTCCATATTATTTGCTTGAGTCTAGTTTGTTCTTATTTTGTTTGAGTTGTTTATAATTGTTTATTTATATGCAATCATCTTTGATTATTTCGTCGATATTCTAATATTTTTGTCTCATAATGTAGAGCATCTCCCACGTCTATAAACTTCATCCCATTCCGCCCAAATCTCTTATTGAAACTTGTTGAAATTTGCTTGCATGAATGCAAGTGAATTCGACATCCGTTGTCCACGTAACCATTACGAAAAACGAGGTCAACAAAGACTTCACAATTTCGTTAACCAACGACGTATTACTCTATAAGTAATATTCCCTTCATAGATAGTACTTTCTTTTAATAAAGCAAAAATTGATAGAAGAAGATAATTTTAATTTTAGCTCTCGTTTGAGCCACATTCAAATTTTCATTCTCATTTTTCTACTCATTTTCAATCATACATTCTTCAATAAAATAATATATTTCATTACACTAAAAATTTTCATTCTTTTTCAACCACACAGTATCCATCAATTTATTATTTCAAAATACATTCTTTCAAAATAATGTAACTCAAATATATCCTTAAATTTTAATTGGCTACAATTAAAAATTAAATTAAAACTCCATTTGAATGTTCGAGTTTTCTAGTCAAAACAGTCTTCAAAAATTGAACAAAGTGAGATGTACATTTTAGTTTTATACGAAGCTTGACACTCTTCTAGATGAAAGATATCTGAGGTGTGTTTGAGTCACATTATTTTGGAAGAATGTATTCTGGAATAGTAGATTGATGGAAAATACGTGGTTGGAGAATAGAGAAAAATTATTGATGTAAATGAAAATACTATTTTATTGAAGAATGTGTGGTTGAAAATGAGTAGAAGAATGAGAATAAAAATTTTAATGTGTACCAAACATGGGCCTAATAAGTGATTGGACGGATGCGTTTAAAATTAATGGTGTAAATTGTTAACATACGGAAGGATGTCAAATTTAATGTTATCCAAAATGTACATGTAACACACGAATAATCCATAATAATTTGGAATATTGCTCAATCTTGTCCATAATAATTTATTCGACATATTTTTTTCCTCATGAAAATCAAGTATGTCCTGAATTTTCAAGTGAAGGCAATCGAATAACCTCTCGTCCGGTTTCTTCTCTTTGTACCTTACAATCCCAATTCCCAATTTATGTCCCAACCAACAACCTCTCTTGGCTTATTATTAATTGAAAACACGATTCATTTTGTACCATTAATGCACACATTTATTGGAATTGGACTGATTGGATGGAACATTATCGAGATGATAAGCTTTGGATTTTGGACCCCAATCTACTGTTGTTTTTCACGAAAGGGCCTTTAAGAGGACGTGCCAAATTATTGGTAAAATCGACTTCTTACTATGCCGGGTTAAATTAAAAGATGGCAGCTCAACTTTATATTTGGTATTATCATGATTATTCAATTTGATTTTGTTTCGTCATGATCATTCAACTTTATATTTATTGTTATCATGGTTACTCAATTTAATTTTATTTCTTTATGATCATCAAACTTTATACTTAATGTCATCATGATTACTCAATTTGATCATACAATTTCGTATAAAGTTTCACTATAACCATCCAATTTCATAAAATATTTCATCATGGCTACCAAACTTCTTTTTACAACTTTCATTAATTTTAAAAGAGGTAAAACAGTAACTTTGCATTCATATATATAAAACTAAAATAAAAACTTATTTTTTAAAAAATAAGTTACTTAAAAAATAAAATAAAATAAAAATTATTTAAAAAAGTTACTTAAAAATAAAATAAAATAAAATAAGAAATTATTTTTAAAAAAATTAAAATGCAATTAAGACTTATTTAAAAAAAAATTAGAAAAACTAAATAAAATTTTATTTTTTTTAAATAAACGTTCCTTAAAAAAATAAACTTATTAAAAAATGTTTTTAAAATAAAATAAAAAGTTTTTTAAAATTTTAAAAAAACTTTTTTTTTTATTTTTTTAGATTTATTTTACATATATACTATAAAGTTACTATTTTACCCTTTTTAAAATTAGTGAAAATGATGAAAAGAAATTGGACGACCATGATGAAATGTTATATGAAATTAGATGGTCATTGTGAAATAAAATCAAATTGGATGACTATGGATATTAAATATAAAGCTGGGGTAGTCAAAATGAAATAAAATCAGATTTAGTGATCACGATGACACTAATTATAAAGTTGGGTGATCATTAGTGAATTCTCATGGTTTTCGGACCACACAATTCATATTAGAAGTGAGGGTGGTTTAATTTGGACCATTTTTGATATATTTTCAAATCGAGCTATTTTAAATAAGGGATGCAATTGACAGTTAAATTTTTTGATCAATAATCCCCACACAAAACAAAAGTTTCCCAAAACATAAAGCATTAACCATTTGGGTTATTAGCACAAAATGTTCCGACGTTTGAAGTTTAGTGTGCAAAACATCACGACATTTCAAGTTTTTTGAATTTTCAACCCTATTTCTACATTTCAATGTAGAAATTTGTCGTTTTTATATATTTTTTCAATAAAATGACAATTATACACTCTTTCTTAAATAAAACAAAATGAACAGAACAGAAAAATAAAAAAAAAATTGGAACCATACTACCAAATTTTTCAATAAAATACAAATAAATCTCAAATAAATAATTAAAAAATCAAAAATTAAAAAAACAAAAAACAAAAATCATCACCTTTCTCTCCACTTTCACTCGCCGAAAACACTACATAACTGCCACCAGAAACGACCATGGTTGGTGTGCGATACAGGGATTTAGAGTTGTTACTGATTCATTTTTCATACATTTTTTTTTTCAATTTGTGGTGTTGAAATTATCTTTTTGTGAGTGTTAGGCGTGGGGGTTTTGGGTCGTGTAAGAGTGCGTGAGTCTCTTGTTCTATTGTGATGCTGATCTTCTTCTTCTTTTGAGGGGGTAGTAGGGGCTCCGGCCTCGACGGGTTTTAAAGCCCCCCAGCTATTACAAAATCATTCTTAAAAAATCCTGAAAATAATTCTAATTTTTGTGAATTTTTCATTTTTTGATTATTTTCTCGGATTGGAAAAGAGATGTCGACCTTGGCTTGCTTGCAGACACTTTTGTAGCTCCTCCTCTTGGCTACGCCTTTGTTGGGGAAAGCGCTCTTCCGACTTCAGAGGTGTTCTCTTCTTCCGACGAACCTCCATCTACAAACGCCGCCGCCGCCTTTATTACCATGTCTGCCACTTGGGCACTCACTCAGTCCGCTACACTCTATCGGGTTGACGGGTGGGGTGCCCCTTACTTCACCGTCAACTCTTTGGGCAACATTTCGATCCACCCTCATGGTGTTGGGACGTTGGCCCACCAGGAGTTCGATCTCCTCAAGGTGGTGAAAAAGGTCTTAGAGCCGAAATCTCCTGGCGGACTCGGGCTTCAGCTCCATCTCATTGTGCACTTCCCATATCTAGTTTGGTGGCGGCGACGACGACTTGGTGATGAATGGATGGGAGGCTATATGGTGGTGGTGGTTTCCAATGGCGAAGGTGGCAGTTAGTTGGTGTTTCCGGCGAGTGAAAGTCGAGAGAAAGGGGGGTGATTTTTGTTTTTGATTTTTCAATTATCTATTTTGAATTTATTTGTATTTTATTAAAAATTCTGATAATATGATTGCAATTTATTCTTTATTTTTCTTTATTTTATTTTTGTTTTATTTAAATATGAGGGTATAATTGTCATTTTTATTGAGAAAAATGTATGAAAATGAAAATTTCCACAATGAAACGTTGGAAATAAGTGTGAAAATGTAAAAAAACTGAAATGTTGGGACGTTTTGCACACTGAACTCCAAACGTAGGAACATTTTATGCTAATAACCCTAACCATTTTTATGCTATTGAAATTATGCTCAACTCCTTTATTCATTGCTCAATTTCTGCAAAACTTACAAAGAGATTTTAGTAAATTGCTCTTACACAAAACTCGACTTTATGCACAACATTTTGATTCCAGCAGAATCTCAAGGTGATTTTAGTAAATTTCTTACAAAACATTTAGTCCTAAGGTTATTCTCATTATAAATAAAAATAAAAAAAGGATAAATAACACAAAACGTCTCTATTTTTCACTGTTATTATGCAAAACGTCAATACCTTCCATATTTTGACATTTTTACCCTTAATTTGATCAACCTGGCTAGCATCTCCTTTGATTGCGCAAAATGTCGTTTATGTCCATTTCCATCCAAATCCGTCGTTGAGTGAACATGAATCCTTTCTTTTTCAAAATGGAAGGATATTTTTTGTCTTATACCAATTTTTCCCAATATTTCCTTATACCAAACGTGGTCCAATGCAGGGGCGAACCTAGCACCCGGCCAGCCCCCTGCTCACGCCCGTGCTGAATCCTGTCATGAACATTTTTTTACACAATAGATAATTTTTTTAACTTATATAACTATTATTTCATTTCCTTTTTAAATGTTTCTTTCAGTTGAGTTGGTTAGAGCTTACGATTTTTATGAGATGTATCTGGATAAATTCTCTAGCCTGCAATTCATATATTTTTAGTTCTCCAATTTTTACCATTATACAATTTTTACCAAAATTAATGGCAATAAGGAGGGGGGAATCGAACTCGTATCTATCTTTAAAGATTATTGAAATACTTGCCATTATGACACTTATTGAGTTTGTTATTATTGTTAACATAATAATATATATTAATAAACGATCTCATCCTTATGATCACTGATTGTCGAAGTTGACGTCTGCTCGGGCTAAACTTCAATGCTGGGTCCGCCCCTGATCCAATGCATGCAATTTTTCTCATGAGCAGTTTTCTTTCTCTCAACACCCAATGCGCACAAATTTTTCTCACGAGCAATTTCTTTTTCTCTCGCTTGAACAATTTTTCCCAGCTAAAACATCATTCCCCATCTCCTCCCCTCTCATCTCCTCGCCGTCGATGAAAAGCACATTGTGAAGCAAAGGAAAGTTGTTATTTTTGGATTGGGTATCTTTGTTTTTCATTTCCTAAATTCTTCTTTTGATTATTGCGGGATTGTGAGGGGTGAGGGTTTTGGCTTTTATTTTCACAAGAATGGTGGTTATTGATGTTGTACAGGTGTCCATCATCTTCCCAAATGATAATTTGGGAAGAGGGATTTTGCTTGACCATGCTACATGGGCTGTAAATGGAGAAACGTTATTGGAAAATAATGTGTCAATTTCGCATAATGTGACTTTGGGAGGCACTTATAGTTTATGGGGACATGCATCCAAAAATTAGGGACGAGGTTTTGATTGGGGCAAACATTTTTGCACTGGGAAATGTTAGAATTGAAGATGGAGCTAAAATTGGTGCAGATTCCGTGGTATTGAAATAAGTTCCGCGATAAGGATATTTTTCACAATTATAGTAAAAAGTAGGAATGTTATACTCCAAACAATTTCGAAGATAGGGATGTCACACGCCAACCATATTAATAGGTAGGGATGTTTGTCACAACATTAATGTCAGTCTAAAATGAGGATGAACAATCCCAGTTCATCTTCATCATTGAAATTTTGTTGTTAATTCACCGTTAACGTTTGATGGGTGATTTAAAATATTATAATTTCCATCATTCTTCTTCTCATGTTCACTCTTAATTGCACCAAGTCAATGTTGGAAATGGTTGGGAAACGGGTCAACTTTGACCACAATTTTAAGTTGGACCCAATGTTCGATTTGTCAAAATTAATA
>CAIGRL010304644.1:0-12005 GCA_903798325.1 Fraxinus xanthoxyloides
CATCAACACTCTCCTAAACTCTTTTGTAGACACAGCCATGTAAAGATTTGTTGTTTCAGTTACACTCATCTAAATTCGTTTTAATCCACAATGAAATATCAATAGGTGTGACTACACCAGCAATAGTAGTTGAAAGTGGAGTCCACCCAGTTTGAACTCTCATCCAAATGTGCTCATCCAAAGTTTTAAGGAAAGCTCTCATTCGAACTTTTCAATAAGCACAGTTGCTTTCGTGAAATAACGGAGGCACAAATAACGACTAACTCACCCATAAATAAATAAATAAGGGTCACGAATCAAAGGCTCAAATACCAATTGAAAATTATGTAGTTCAACCCTGACAATACCTAGAGGGGGTGAATAGGTATTATTGCGGAATTAAAATTATCTTTAGAACCAATTAGCAACAAGTCACTAATTAAATTATTATTTAAGATGGTTAATGTTTAAATACCGAAAATATTATAAGCAATAAATAAACAGTAATGAAAGCAGTAAATCAACACACGATATGATCACGGAGAAANCGTGAAATAACGGAGGCACAAATAACGACTAACTCACCCATAAATAAATAAATAAGGGTCACGAATCAAAGGCTCAAATACCAATTGAAAATTATGTAGTTCAACCCTGACAATACCTAGAGGGGGTGAATAGGTATTATTGCGGAATTAAAATTATCTTTAGAACCAATTAGCAACAAGTCACTAATTAAATTATTATTCTAGATTATTAAACATGCAATTCTAGTTTTTCTATTTTTAAATACCACAGATATAGTAAAAAATAAAAAAAATACAAAAATAATCACGGAGAAACCCCAACTGGGTAAAAACTCCGAGCACTTTGCTAGTTAAATATTCACTATAAACGATTTTTTAAACGTGCAATCTACCAGACTGGACGACGACACGTACTATCTGATCTCCTGACTGCAATTTCTATAGCTCTCCTGCATCAACTTCTAACTTTGTGGAATCTTTTATCTCCTGGGGATACACAAAGAACACCGCGTTCTTCATCAACTAAAAGTCCAGTCAACTTCCCTTGATCTTAAGCAACTTAGACAGATATGGTGGAAGTAGTAGTTTGGTATTTAGATTGGAAAACTGATGCTTTTCATCGCCAAGAAAAGATCTTAATGAACAATGAATGTTGAAAGTTTCAAAGATGGAGAGATTATGAAATCAATAATGTTTGCTCAATGTTCAACTTTCGAAAAATCGTTTTATAGCGTTCAAGTATTTATATGTAGGTTATGAATTGAATGGGCCAAGAAAAAAGTCTTTAAAAACAAACTAAAAACATCTCGAATAATGTGTTGCTCGAGCCAAGGCTCAGCAATAGTCGAGCGACACTTGTCGCTCGAGCGAAGAAGTGGCAACAGTCTAGTAACGATGTCTCTATTTTTGTAGTTCGAGTCTAACCTTGGCGATAGTGTAGCGAAAATTCGTGCCTTTTTTCCTTCTTTTCCCATTCTCGAAACCCTAGACCTAAAAACATACTTTTGACAAATTGCACATTACTCCTTGACTTTTTACAACCTATCAAACTTAGTCCTTTTGTTCACAGAATCGACAATTACATAACATCAAAAACCTAACATCCTTGATGGTCTATGTAAATAGGAGTTGGTGCTAAAGGCAATAAAGCTTTTTGGGTTAATACATGAGAAGGGTACTATTTCGGAAGTAGTTGTCTACACTATTGTAGTGGAAGACTTTTTCAAGGCACAAAAGATTGAAGATGTGGTTGGAATTTTTAAGAAAATACAGAGTAGTTGGATTACTCCAAATGCATTTAGTTATGGGGGTTTAACTTAGGGGCTCTATGAAGGGAAGATTGAAGAGGTTGGAGGATGCCTATGAGCTTTGCATTAAGATGTTGTAAAAATGTGACTTTTTATTAAAAAGTGTCCCTTTTCTAGTTGCCTTTTAAACAAATTCCGATTATATATTGCTGCATTCTCAGCATTTGCTCCTTTTTCATCTTGGTCACTTTTTGACGATCAACCCATTTCTGATATCATCACTTCTATCCCTTCATACTCTATTTTAGACATGGCAAATATTATAGCATCTACTTGTGCATATAACATGTGGCATAATGTAACTTTGTGTTAGGATCAAGCATTCCTGAATTAAGGTTCAAAAGCACATAATCTAAAGAAATCCTATTGGGATCATCTTTGTAAGCAAAACAAAGGTATGCATTGTTTATTTTTTATTTTTTTAATTTATGCTACCTTTTTCAGTTACAAACATCACTTTTTAATAAAAGTGTCATACAATGATACTCAACTTTAAAAAGTGAATTGTATAATAAAAAAAGTGATATTTTAATGTTTTGATTAGTGTTTTGTTACTTTTTATGAGTGTTAGTCACTTTTTCGAGATTTCTATCATCTTTTTATTATATGTTACTTCTTTTCAAAATTTATGTCGGTTTTTTAGTGACAAATATAGGTTTTGATTGTTGTTTTATCAGTTTTTGATTGTTTATCACTTTTTTGAATTTTTGTCACTTTTTTAGTGTTTGTCAATTTTTTTAATTTTTTTTGTCATTTTTTTAGTTTCTGTCACTTTTTAATTCTTTTGAATTTTGTCACTTTTTTAGTGTTTGTCATTATTTTTATTTTTTGTCACCTTTTTGAATTTGTCACTTTTTTTTAGATTTATGTAATTTTCTTTTGAATTCTTGTCTTGTCACTTTTTTTAGTGTTTGTTACTTTCTTGAAATTTCTATCACTTTTTTGAGTGATAAACATCACTTTTTAATAAAAGTGACAATGTATGTTATTTTGTCTCTTTTTAAAGTTAAGTGTCACTTTTTATATTTCTATCTCTTCTTGAGTGACAAACATCACTTTTTAATAAAAGTGATATTGTATGTTATTTTATCACTTTTTAAAGTTAAGTGTTACTTTTTAATATAAAAAGTGACACTTAAATGTACACGGTATTTTTCACTTCAAAAATACTTTTCATATGATCTTTCAAAAGACATCTAATTTTAGGGGTATTTTTGTAAGTTACTCATAATTTAGTGATTAGGCCGCCATTACCCATTCCATAAAAATTGAAAAAAAAAATTAAATAAATAAAAACATTTTTTAAAAATTAAATGCACCTAACTTTTTACGTCTGAGCTTGCCTAGGCTCATATTAGACTCTTAAAAAGAGGAGTTTGCCATCTTTTTCACACCTTGTCCTTATGTGGGGACGTTTTGAAAACATCTCATACCTAGGTAGCACGCCACTTCACACCTTGTACACCTCAATTAACCATTGTCGACCCTGGCCAAAGACCTACTATGCAAATGCATAAGGCCAAAAAAAAAAAAAAATAAAGACTCCTAAACGAGGTCTCTCATTTTCTCTCTGTGTGATCTCTCTTCTTGAATTACTTGGCTTCGAAAATCAAAATCATTATTCTTGAAGGTGAATTACTTGGCTTCAAAATCAACATCTTTACTCTGTAATATGGGCAATGTACAATATGATATTTTGCTTAGTTGCTTATTAAAAAAATCTCTATTCTTTTTAAAGATTATTGTTTCAATTTGTCATTATAATTCTAGTGATCCTCTGTGAAAATGCTGTTTAAGCCGTGTTTTAATCTATGAATGGTTGCGGCACAGGATTCTAGTTGTTGTTTCATGTTTTGATTTCTATGATTGAATCTTCATTGACTTGGCCAAATATGATTTCATCTCGGTTTGATCATCTGTGAACGACAACGATTTTTGGTTTTAGGTTGAAGGGTTGGGCTTGCGCACGAAGAAGATAGATTTTCCTTTTCTTTTTTTTAATTTAACTTTTGAATTATTTTTATGGGAAAAATAGTAAGTTACCATTTTGTCATCCCCTATTTTAGTATAAAATGGTCAATTTTTTATTTTGATAATCAACTCACGGAGAAATAGATGCAAATCATTCAAAAGGACCTCACATTCATTGTTTGGAAAGGTTATGGGTAATAGTTGTAACAAATCAAAGGTTTGGAGAAAGTTTGCTAATATTTCAAATGTTTGGAACTTTTGCTGCAATTATCCCATGATTTTACTCAATATTATGGTTGCTGACACCTCAAATCTTAAAGGACTTGAACTTAGATTTCTCATTTCCGCATATGAATAAAGAAGAATATTTTTTAGAGTAAAGAAGAATACATAGTAGTGTGTTGTTTTTTGTTTTACTTCTTGTTCTGAGTTCATTAAACATGTGGGATTCCCGCGCTTAGGTGGCGGGTGGTGGAAATTATTGATGGGAGGAGGTGGATCCGTAGCTGAGGAAAACTTTTGGGGAAGAATGGAGAGCGACTGTTTTCGGTGTTTTTGATTTTTTGGGAAGGAAATTAGTTGATTTCTTTTCTTTTTTTTCGTTTTCAAAAATTCTCGAAAATTAGGAAAGAGAACGCATTTTCATTTTTTAAAATTAAAAACAGAAAACGATCCGAAAACAAAAAGAGAACAACCCTTTATGTTTGCTCTAAACCTTAAAGGTTTGCTTTTGAACAATCAAATATACGAGTTCTTTCTTTCGAATTGTACAACGTTTTGGGTTAAATTAATGTTATTTATTTAAATATTTAAGTATTTTTACAATTGCAAAAATTTATGTTCAAGAATCTCATAATAATTAGTCATCTATGACTTCAAAATTCTTAGAGTCGGCCTTGCATTTAAATATAAATTGAACACATTAAAAATGTTCACAATATTGCCTCGAATAAATGGAACGTGTTGTTTTCAGTTTTCCAATGGTTCAAGTTTTGAACATTGAATTGAAGGGAAAATTATGAAAGAGTGATAAAAACACTGTTATATTTCATAGCATCAGGACTGATTTACTAAACTAAACATCAAATTATTCCAATAATTCGAACAAAATCAATACAGAAAATTGAAGCAAGTGATGCACACTCTAATAACTCACTATGACTCATAGCTCGAGTTGAGCTGCTAAAGTAATCCTTGTGCATTCTCCTCCCTGTGAATCCGGTCACCCTCTCGTGACAGATTTCAGGCAATCAGAGTGGTCGAGTGTGGTGCCCTCTAGCTCGACCACAAAGGAGAGCATTCCTTGGAATTGGATATTCGTCCCTCCATGAATTTGATGGGGTATAAACCCTCAAGTAGAATTGCTGACCCAAGTACTGCCTTGCCCAGTTCTCAGATCTTATGTTCCACATTCCCACATTGTCCAGAGCTATGTATATTGCAGTCCAAGATTTCGGGTACACCTTTAATTAGAATAAACATTCTTAGTAAAAGAAAAACATAACAACCTAGGTTTGTATTGCCTTTTGGCAAGTCTGGTATTGACATGTAAAGCCAAATCCACAAACCTGAGTGGTATAACGGGCAACTGTGTCTCTCAAATTGTATCTTGACCTACTTGCAGGAGTCCACTGTCCACCATCCATTCTGTTCATTCACAGCATTAGCAAAAACTAAACATCATGAAAGAACGATTACCTCAACTTCTCCAAAATGGCAAAGTTACTTACCCAACAACGAAGAAAGAATATCCATCAATGTGCCATGACTGGACAGTATCCTCCCAATTTTGGAACACAATCTCAGCAAAAGACCGATAATCAGCATGCATAACAGAGGTTGCAAGATATCCTCCATTTCCCCCGGAAGGTCCATTAGGGATGCTTCCAACACTGAAGACTCCTCCAATCTTGAAATAGTCAGCCAACTTTAAGGGAGTGTCTGGTGAAACATATGATACACCATTGACACCATATCTAAGTTTGCCATTTATATATGGAGCAGAGTTAGCAAGAACAATGGTCCTAGAGGGCTTGATCATTCCATAGTGGTACGAGCCTTGAGGATTAGGTCTAGGTCCACTCGCTGTCAGATTCCAACTGATTTCAGAATCAACAAATTAAATAAAATTAGAAATGATCCTTGATTTATTAGCATCCATTAGAAGAATTTACTGGCAATTTCAATTACCGTATTGATCTGGCCTGGTTCAAAGATGAAGCAATATCAGTCGTGGGTCCACCAGGTGGAGGACCGGAAACTTTGGTAAATGAGTTACTATAATGGAGAACAGCAGTGGTGGTAAGCACTCTAGAGGTGAAGCGAGAGGAAACTACAATATAATAGTCCTTTGCAGGCTGGTTGGCTGTGACCAAGACAGAATAAGACTGCCCTAAATGGACGTCAAGGGAAGAGTACATGTTCTGGAGCGTGTGAGATCCTTCTACCTCAACTAGTTTCATTGTGTGCCCTTGGATTCTGAAGTTAATGGAAGTTGTAAGTCCAACATTCGATATCCTGAACCTGTAGGTTTTGCCTGCAGAAAAAATCGATTGGATGAGGAAAAGAAAGCAGGCTGAAAACAAATTACATAATAAAAATAATAGCAATAAGTTTAATTAGATTGCTGTTTAAGAAGTTGGGTCACCTACTCACCTTGATCGACTGTAAATGTATATCCATTCCACCCACGACCATTGATTAGAAGGCCATCAGGGAAGGGAAGATTGTGACCGGTATCCAAGAAATACTTCAGTTGCTGCAAGAACAAAAGCAGCACATAGAAAATTAGATTGCACATTAATGAGATCAAATTGCTGTGTAATCTTTATGGCACATTTGATAAGGAGGACTGGAGAGCACAGGGACAGTATCAAGGGGTTGTTTGACAAAGATTTGATTAAAGTTTTGACAGATTTGATAAAAATTGATAAAATGTATTGTTTTAAAGTTGATAAAAGTTTTGAGTCCCATGAAATTTGACCAGTTGAATAGTTGATAAAATTTTAGCAAAGTTTTATCAAAAAGGCACTAAATAAGAAAAACAAGCTACTCAATATGAGATAACAGCACTTAATGTTCCACGATATGCTTACCCTTTGACTTCTCTTGAACCAATCCCCAGTGAGGATGGCATAATCCCCGGCAGGAGGAGGGAAAGGCACTGGAATTTGAGGACGGCTCGAAATTTTGATGCTACCATACCCTCCGGCAGCCTTATGGAGTGCAAGCGAGGGAAAATAGAAATATGTGCCTATCTGGTCCTTTGCTTGCAGTACGTAAGTGAAGTTTTTCCTTGGCGGAATTGGACAGGTGGTACCATAAACTCCGTCCTGCCAGGAGTTCCTCCTCTGCTGTAAGCCATTCCTGAAAAACAATGGTGATTTAAACATCGACTGCACCAGAGGCCAGCACGTGATTAGAACACTGACTATAACATCCTTCCATGATCTTTGCTCCACAGATTTGCATCTAATTGTTTACATATGACCAAACTACGCATATATACATCAGTGTTCTACTTTCATGTCCGAACTAGTTCTTTAACATATGACTAAACTTCATTCAAACAGTATACTACTTCCTATAATATAGTCCAAGATTAGTACCCCAACAAGATACTAAAGGTTGTAATCTCATCCTCACACATTAATAGATCTGTCATTGTTGTACAATACAATAAGAATCGAGCTCAAATCCATGGAGTAATAAGTCATGCTTCATGGTGTACGAGCACAACTTTCGGGCACTTTTGACTGGAGAAAACAAGTTAAAAACGTATTTATTGGATAACAAATTAGATTATTGTTTCCAGAAAGATTTGACTGTCTAGAGAACTATGAATTCTTAAGTGCCATGGCATCATAAATACTGGACTGCCATTGATATATTGCACATTGAACTCAATGGCTGTGAATTTCACCTCATTAAAAGCAAAAAAGTCTTTTCATTTATTTATTTCCTAAATAATAAAAAAAAAATTAATAAATGATACATGAACTATATATGGCCATATATAAGCTTGCCACTTCATTTATCTCACATGTATTAATATAATTAATTACGAGCTTAATGACAAATATAAAAACCCAATATATGGTGGATGTCAGAGATCCAGCATGTGCATACTGCATAGTGAAATTCCCAACACCTAATGTTTGTGCCCTAACATTAGAGCCCACAGAAAGCATTTTGGCAAAGACTAAAAAGAGTGAACCATTTTATTTTATTTTTTTTCTGTTGGAAAAGTATAGTTTTAACGACTTCTTCAAAAGTATTACTGAAAAGGTATTTTACTTCTCTTTAGGCTTGGCCAAACATGCTCTTTAGAAGAAATCTGTAGCCTTCAGGCTCAAAATGGCATAAAATTACATCTCTCTATTCTTCTTGGCGATGTCCTTGAGAAAAAAATTCATACCAAGAACCTTTTTAATCTGTCAAATGACATTGATATTCCGAAATCTGGGTTAAATCTCAAAATCTAAATACTTCCAAAAAAAATTAAGGAAGCCAAATAGATATGCAACATTATACAGTTAAAATGGCAAAGAAAGGGTTGTTTAACTGGATAGGAATGCAACACGGGAAAGAAAGCAAGTGAAAATGGGTTACCAAGAAAGGAGAAAGGGTTCATTCAAGGAGTTGAAAACACTGATAATCAAGTTATCATTGGTGACGCAGTCAATCTGTGGCCCCGGAAACTGCCCATTTATCAAAATTCCCTGCACCAGCACCGCCATATCTTACCTTCAGCAACAGAACAACAGTATATTGTGAAGGGCATTAAAAGAAGAAAATCATAAGCAGTACTTACCTTTTGTCTGACACCCAGAGGATAAATGTCACCATAAGTGATTTTCCAAGTGTAAAATCTATAAGGGTCTTCGCCATTTACATTGTGTAACAAAAGAGTTAGAAGTATAAAAGCATTGATGAGAGATGCGTGTTCTCTCATTTTCTTCTTCTTCTTGAAAAAACCTCCTCTTTCTTTCTACACTTCTTTGCTCCTCAGAACAGAGGTTGCAGAGTGAAGAATAAGAAGTAGAGGGAAAGAAATGGCGTTCCTCTTCCACACCTAGTGTACCATCAATGTCTTCTTCCGTTTGTCACGGTCACGTGCTGCAAACTATTGCTGACAGCTCTTTTTCTTATTTGTTTTATGCATTTTACCAGACAGTAATATTCCTGTTTCATTTGTTGCTTTGTATGATACATATTACCTTTTTGGTTTGAACTTTTTTGAAACTGTCACTAAAATTTCATATTCAAAAATAATTCCACACTTGAAAAGTTATGGATGTTTATTAGCAGTGGGGTAACACTTGGATCTAACTAAGCACTTAAATTTGTCCGTGCTTATTCGATTTGATGTTTATGGTACTACAGCACTAAAAAATGCACATGCGGTTCAAGGGTTACATGTTATGTTTTAACTCTTTATTGGGATGATCAAAAAATTCGTTCAACAAGGTACTGGTGGGACCCCACCCCAAATGAGGTGAGGGGTTACCCACCTAATCTGGTAAACGGGACAGGGAATAGGCGAAGGTCATTACTCCTAAACAGGTATGGGGCGGGTATGAGAAACATAATCACCGTCCGTTACAATTAATTTAAAATTTAAGTTTTTCATCAAACAAAAATTATAGATTCATCATTATTAATAAAGAGAATATAAGTTGTTTTTAACAAATTAATAAAAAAGTAATAATATTTATTAACTAAAGGCAAAAAAAAAGCAAAAAAATAAAAAGAAAAAATAAATTGGACGATAAATTGGGCAATGGACTTGCCCCGAACCCGCCCCGTCTCGCTTTAACCGGGTATGTGGATGGGGTAAAGTAACAAAAATACCAGACGGGTCTGGGGTGAGAATGGGCGACCGGTCCGATACTCGTCCCGTTGTCATCCCTAGGTGGGGTAAACCTATGTTACAGTATCGTGAGCCCTATTACACTCATATTATGTAAACATCTATGTATACATCTGTGCACATATAAATTAATCATTGAAATAATTATCTCAAGACTTGATATGCAACAGTAAACACGATCTAATTGAATTGAAGAAAATGTTAATAATCATGCTTAATTTAGCCCTTGTTTGTTTTGCATTAAACATCCGAAATGTAGAAAAAAAAGGACCGTTACAGTCAAATGTCCAAACGTGTCTTAAGTGGTCAATTATAGTGGCAGCAACGATTAGAATTTCTCTACATATGAAGAATTCATGCCAATCAAATAGGAGCTCATATAGGATAGGATTTAGGTCTCGTACCTTTCAAAGAATGAGCAACTATGACTCATAATTGTAAAAAGGGGGCGAAAATGGCTTTATATAATACAATTCAAGAATCTAACAATAAGAAACGGCTTCAAGATCCAATAGATGTTGAAATTTTATCTATTACAGCATCAAGTGACATATATCAATGGGTATTAATTAATGTTAAAACATGTACAACAGCAATTTTCCATTGTTCCTTCTGTCGACTGTGATTTTCACAGGTTGGGCGTTAAACAAACATTTATGTAAAAGTTTTAAGCTAAGTCGAACATGCTCCAAGTATATTTCCTTCGACTTTGGTTAGGATACTATGCCTTCTACCCAAACTGGCTACTTTATGAATAACTTGTCATAACATTAGCAGACTCCAAAAAATTATTGTCAAAACGAGAAAAATAACAATCTCACTGTACAGCAAGAATCTTTGCTCGTGCTCAGTCTTCAGTAGAATACAGGTTAACCAGCATTCCAGCTCTAGGAAGCCCTGGCAGTGGCATTATAAAAACCATTTCTATCAATCATCCAATTCAAATATTTGTGCTCCTCTCAGAAGCTTTCTTCCTAACAAAGATTCCCCATCCCAGAGCTGCTTTGAGTTTGAGCCACCCAACAGCGGCTTTGACAGACGAACATGTACTATCCTCTCCAAAACGATAGTTAGAAGGCATGTTTTGGGTGTATGTGTAATTACACTCATTGCCATTACTGGAAGCATGACCATGGCTGCCCATACTAAATACACAAAGCAGAAATCTTCGTGACTTCTTATGCGAATCTCATCCTCAGGGCATAAATCTTCAAATCCTCTATAAGAAATAAGATTTGATGTGTTACCGACATGGAAGTTTGGCACAGTTGACTGTGACGGACCAAGTGCAAGCATATTATCACTTTCAGATGACTGAGCTGCTTGAGCTGTGTTGATTGGCTGGTTATGTGGATGGAACGCAGTACTGTCTAACTGAAAAGCAGAATTGTAGTTCATGTTTTATGATTGCATCTGATATCTGCCGCCAGTATTGTCATTATACCCTAGTGAAATGTAAGGGTATGCTTAAAAGTAAAATGCATATGTAATGTGCATAAAAGCAGAAATAAGAGCATTTCAAGAGAAAGCTTAGGATTATAGCCTAAATAGAGTTAAAAAGCCTTTCAAAAGTTAAGTTTGCATACAAGAATTCTGAAACTCATTGAGAGTTAATATGCCTCTCTCTGGCCACACATACTAAAACTCATTTATCCTCGAACTCATTTCAACCAACATTCTTCCAATAAAATAATTTTGCACGTGGACCATAACTTTTCTGACTTCTTAACCATAAGAAAAAATCACTTTTCACAAAATATATTCTTAAAAAAATCTCTATCAAGCACGTGGCATGCATATAGTCATATGAAGCCTTGAAGTTTTTTGTTAAAGATATGAAAAAAATAATTTCTATGATATTTTTTCAATAATGTAGGATTATTTTCCTTAATAGTTGATTGTATAATTATTATGCAATCTTACCTTTTAGAGTTATTTATAGCCCTATAAATAAAGTCTTTTACTTTATAATAGAAACAAGATTAATATATACAACCTTTCAAAAGTTAAGTTTGCATACAAGAATTCTGAAACTCATTGAGAGTTAATATGCCTCTCTCTGGCCACACATACTAAAACTCATTTATCCTCGAACTCATTTCAACCAACATTCTTTCAATAAAATAATTTTGCACGTGGACCGTAACTTTTCTGACTTCTTAACCATAAGAAAAAATCACTTTTCACAAAATATATTCTTAAAAAAATCTCTATCAAGCATGTGGCATGCATATAGTCACATGAAGCCTTGAAGCTTTTTGTTGAAGATATGAAAAAAATAATTTCTATGATATTTTTTCAATAATGTAGGATTATTTTCTTTAATAGTTGATTATATAATTATTATGC
>CAIGRL010304646.1:0-10603 GCA_903798325.1 Fraxinus xanthoxyloides
TATGGACGTTTTGCACACTAAATATCAAACGTAAGGATGTTTTGTGCTATTAACCCTTCTTCTTATAAGCATACACGTAAAAGGCAGAACTTGTTCCGGATTCCACGACGTGGTACGATATATATCTCACATTCAATCCATTTTCTTTCAAACATCAAATCGCCCTCACACCTTGTCTATTCTGACCCATTTCTGTTTTCTCTCACACAGAAGGTGATGGAAATGACAAGAATCTCTTCGTTTTTTTCCACAAAATGGCTCCAAAAAATTGCAGAGTTCTTCATTTCCATAACGAGTGCCATCGTCTTCTTTTTCCTTGATTTCTTGGATTTTGTCATGTGCATTTTCTTCAGATTTTTGGATGAATTATTGGAAGGAAAACCCTCTTCATGTTACTGCAAAGTGGAGCAAGAAAAAGGGGCAGAAATTCTTGAACTTGATGAAGAGAATGAGTTGTCTGAAACTATTCGTGGGAGGAAAAATGTTTTCAGGGAAATGCGATTCGTCAGAATTCCAAGAATGTGGAAAAATGATGGAAAATTTTGTGCGGGGAAGAGGAATAGGTGGTCAGATTGTGGGTGTGAATCTTGTGTTTCTTGGATGAACAATGGCAGTAATTTGAAGCTTCATGTTGTTGTCAAAGAACCAGAAAGAGGTATAAAATTTTGCCAGGATTTTTTGTCTATTCCCACCCAATAAAATATGGTTCTTTGCTTTACTTTTAGGCCAGATTTCGGAATTAAATTTGTAATATGTTCGGGTTGAATCACTTCATGTAAAAGCCCGTTGAAGCAGACGAGATAACATTATTTATTTAAATTATGTCTTGACAACACGTCTCATATGCAATCAAGATTCATGTTTTCGTTTAAAGGCTAGTACTTGAACATGTTTCATGTAGTGGAGATGATGTCAAGACTTAGAACTCGAGGAACTACCTTATCCAAATGTTTTAAGTACTAACTGAGAGACGGCAACCTTGTTTATTTAAATTTTGTTTTCAATTTATGTTACATAAATTTGACATTTCAACACAAGGGACTTTCTATGCAGTAGTCTTTGGTGGGAACTTTTATGTTATGTCAGTAATTTGTTTTGACGATGGCTGTTTTCAGGATGAAATGACAGATTATCCATTAAATTCCTCACCACAGATTTTATAATAAGTGCTTATAATCTTTGTACCCATCTTGCTTTGAACATTATAAACAAATTGTGGTAGGAATATTTTTTTAGCTTAAAAATTGCAGGCTCATTTTTAACTGTTTGTATTTTCTTGTATCTGTGGCCAGCTATTTAATTATTCATTTTTTTTCCCTGTATTGCTGCCTTTCTTTTAAGTTGGAGCACGTTAGAGAGTTTGGTTATTTCATATTGGTTGAGTGCGAATTTGTGATCTGTTGCAAACCGAAATGGAAGTTTTATTGAAAACAAGTTAGTTGTTGATGAAATCAAGTCTAATTAAAACTTCTTACTTTTTTCTTTGATTTATGGGCTCAATTCTGAATAAAATAGGTTGCCTATAATGGAACAAACTACATCAATTAATATTGAAACCTCAGTTTTAGTACGCAGTCTACTAGATGAAAGTTTGTCGCTGAAATCTAGGATGCCAAGAGGTACTAAATGAATAGATCATAATACGATTTTGATTTGACTCCTTCACTGCATAGATTCATAAGGAATTAAAACATGAATATTTTGCTGTCCGAACCAATTGAGCATTCTGAATTTTAGGCAAGTTACTATAGTAACGACTGAAGTCCATGCACTTGTGTGCAAATGCAAAGAAATGTATATGCTGCACTGTCTTTAACAACCATCTTTTCCCCGACTAAACTCACAACATATATCTGTTTATTTGATCTTAGTTTTGGGAGCTATATTTTGGGTTTGTGTCTATATGTTGCTTTACTAATAATCTGTTTGAGTCCACTGCATGGTTGATGATTTTAGTGTCAAGCGATTTTTTCTCCATTTTAAACTATATAGCATGAAAAGGTTACTTATTACACGAAATTTAAACATTTGGCAGCCAGATTGGAGCACTATTCCGAAGAAAAAGCAGTCGAAAATGTAATATTTATACATGGTTTCTTGTCCTCTTCCTCTTTCTGGACAGAGACCGTGTTTCCTAATCTTTCTGAGCATACAAAGCAAAACTACAGGTTGTTTGCCATAGACCTATTGGGATTTGGGAAAAGTCCAAAACCAAGAGACTGTATGTATACCTTAAGGGATCATGAACAGATGATTGAGAAATCAGTTATCGACCAATTTCAGTTGAATTCTTTCCATGTGGTTGCGCACTCCATGGGTTGTGTGATTGCAGTTGCACTAGCTGCAAAATACTCAGAATCTGTGAAGTCAATCACTTTGGTGGCACCGGTTAGTATACTTAAGCAGATAGTTAAAACTAGAAATGCAGGTTTTCCCTATGCATCAATGTCAAAGTTGGTTGTGCCTCTGAATCTCACGACTACTTCCATTGATTTTTCATTTAAATCGGTCACGAAACTTCATTGTTGCAACTTGGTCACTGATATAAACGTTTGCTATAGCCCATATCCTTTAGTTTGACTAAAGGAGAAACTGGCATAGCTTTTCCTTTTGTCAAACTAAAGCTCATTGACAAAGTGACCAACTTGTAACAAAATTTAAGTTCAATAACCAACTTTGAAGCAAATGAAGTCTAGTGAACAACAATAAATTTCATTGGAGATTTATTCGATGCAAAGTTAGCATAGCTTTCATAACTTCTTGGTTTTTCTTAGGAAGTATTTGTAGTTTGTTTGTGTTACTTATACCTTCGGCTTCTTGTGATTTTACAATGTTCAGCCTTATTTTTCATCTTCAAGAGAGGATGCTAGTTTAGCAGTACTTAGACAACTTGCTGCAAGACGAATATGGCCACCATTACTGTTCGGTTCGGCTCTTATGTCTTGGTACGAGCATTTAGGTCGATGTGTGTGTTTCCTTTTTTGCCGGAACCATAAGACATGGGAACGGATTCTTAAATTACTCACTCGGAGAAGGTAACTACTGTAGTTTTTCATATTTTTACTATAATTTATTTTCCTAAGACATCGTTGATGGAAAATATGTTTTTTTTTTTTTGCATAGGGATCTACCATTTAAAGTCATAGATTTTACGCGACATACTCATCATTCTGCATGGCATACAATGCATAACATAATATGCGGTGGAGCGAAATTACTTGACAAGTATTTGGATACTTTGACAAGTTCCGGAGTTAAAATCCATGTTGTCCAAGGTAACAAGGACCAGGTTGTCCCTCTGGAATGCAGTTACAACATGAAGATGAAGGCTCCATATGCAGAACTGAGTATTATACCAAACGCTGACCATAATACTGTAATTTTTGGTAGAGAAGAGGAGTTCACTAGAAATTTAGAGAATTTGTTGGAAGCCATTGGTAACAGAATAGCAGATTGATCCATTCCAGCTACATATTTATTTTTGAAACATGGATTTAGAAAATGTTTGTTTATAGATGTTACTAGAAATTCATTTATTAGGGGGGTGTATTCAATTGAGACTTTTAATGACTTTTTGAGATTTAAAAAGTTTATGGGTATTCAATGTAGACTTTTTGAAACTGTGTAGAAGTATTGATGTATTCAATTGAGATTTTTATAAACTTTTAAAAAGTTTCTAGAAGTCACAGTATATTCAATTAAAACTTTTTAGAAGTCTTTATAAATCTTGGGGTATTCAATTTTTTATGACCTTTAGAGACTTTTATAAAAGTCTCTATGGTACTAACTTTTAAGCAAAAAGTACTAAAATAAAATTCAAAATTTGTCTCTAAATAATTACAAGATTTTTGGGAGACTTTCACATAAAAAAATAAAATAAAGAAAGAAATTAATATGTATTTTTTTCAATATTTCTCTTTCATTTTTCATTCTACGAACGTTAGAGTTATGATTAAAATTTATTATTTTCTATTGATTATATATTGTTTCAATTTTTCTTCTCTTTCTTATTGTTTATTTATATCTTCTATAAAAGAATTAAATTGTATTCTTATAATTTTTTTTTCTTTTTTCATTTATTTTTTCTGAAAAACATTTATGTTAATTAAATTATAAAATTTTATATAGACTAATTTTAGGAATCATATTTCCTAACCCCCTTCCATACAAGGCGGGCTTAGGGCAGTCTGTCATCCCTATTACTAGGATTGAAGTATATTTTTCAAATTATGGATATATCTTTTCCGAATATATATTTGGATAAGTTACGTATGTGTATGTATGTAGTATTTATTTTTTAACAAAAATAGTTATTTATAAGTATTTTAAGCTCATGTTTGGTACACATTAAAATCTTCATTTTCATTCTTCTACTTATTTAAAACCACACATTTTTCAATAAAATAATATTTTTTATCATATCAATAACTTTTCCTTCTTTTTCAACCACACATTTTTCATCAATCTATATTCCAAAATACATTATTCCAAAATAATGTGGCTCAAACACATCCTAAATATCAAATTACCACAAGGATATTATGATGTTTTTCTGAAATATTTAGTGATTACTATGTTAACTTAAAATATTATGATATTGACGTATGGTTTTAATAATATTTTATATCACAACAATAACTTTTTTCTTTCATCCACGTATTTTTATCACATCAAACAAACAAATACATTCTTATGAAAATAATGTGGCTCAAACATTAGCTATATAACATGTTTTGTCATCTAGTAATTGATTTTAGTGCCATAACATAGAAAACCAGGNTAATTGATTTTAGTGCCATAACATAGAAAACCAGGGGCAGCAGCATGTAATATGGGCGTGTGGTGGGTGAAGTGGCGTTAGGTAGGTGAGGAAATTGACGTCCTACTATTAAAACCATTCTCTTCCTTCACCAACTTCAGTTGCCAACATTGAGCCAAATTGACATTTTTTTTCCCATTTCTGACTCCCGTTTCTTTCCTCTGGAGAAGGATTTGATACTGTACACAGATTTATTTGACCACTCCTTTGGGATTCTCTTCTTTGGTCAGGTTTTGTATCCTTTGAGAAAAATTAAATAATTATTTTGCATTTGAAATTTTATCAAGAACCAATCTGAACAACGGGACTAATACCAACGCAATTCTTCATTTATCAAGATTCAAATGCTACCCTTTTTGAGCATTCTTTATTTTCGGTAGAATTCTTATTAAATTCGAGTTTTTCTTGTTCAAAAATCAGTTCTCGTCTTGCATTATGGACTTCTTGCAAACATCTGAAGGCCAATTATATGTGGGTGTTGCTGTTGGTCTTGTTGCTATTGGTGCTGGTGCACACTTCTTATTTTCCTCCAAGAAACCCAAAGGTTTGATCATTTATTGTGATCTATTGTATTAACACGTAGATGTGAAATGCCCATTTGAATATATTATGTTTCTGTATATTTGTGGCTTTATATTTAGGAATATAGTAGCAGTAATGAAGGTTATTTGTTCTTGATGTGTCTTACGACTTGTATGGAGTTTATGGGAAGTTTTTTTATGTGGGTAGATTACGCTAAATCAATATGTTTGGTAGGATGGAGTGTTAAGGAAGAACGAGAAGCTAAAAAATATTGTATTGTATTGTCGAATACTGTCTGGAGCTGCAAATCAAACATGACATTCAAGTTTAAATTCAAACAAATGATTTTCTTATATAAATTACTTACTGTATAGTTTATGAGTTTTCCCCTTTTTGATTTTTACTTGCTTATAGGTGTTCTATATGCAGTTTCTGATATGGGTAATTATTATCTTGCATAAAGATTTAATCTTTAAAGTTCAATTGTTTTATGGAGGATCTAAACCTTTGTTTCATGGAATGTGTCTACTTGACAGTATGCTTGGATCCCGAGAATTTTAAGGAGTTTAAGCTTGTGAAGAAAACGCAACTCAGCCATAATGTGGCAAAATTCAGATTTGAACTTCGTACAACCACATCTGTGTTGGGACTTCCTATTGGACAGCACATTAGTTGCAGGTTCGTTTAAATTACTTGGCCTTGTGCTCATTGTACTTTTTCATTTCAATCCATATATAGTACGTAAATTTATTCTAATACTTACTAGGGAAATTAGGTTCTGTATTTAATGAATATCGTCTAATTGTATACGCATAATGTATAGGGGTAAAGACAGTCAAGGTGAAGAGGTCATTAAACCATACACCCCAACTACCTTGGATTCTGATGTTGGATACTTTGAGTTAGTTATAAAGGTAAGTATTTGAAGTTTCTTTTGGCACCATGTGAAGAGCTAGTGAAGTATTTTGTCTCTGTCTCATTTGGTTGATTGTATAATATGGATTTTGCATATTTTTAGATGTATCCACAAGGAAGAATGTCCCATCATTTCCGAGAAATGCGTGTAGGTGATTATCTGTCTGTTAAAGGACCGAAGGTACGTTCTCCGTGTTTTGAGTGTCATAATGCTTTTTGCCGAATTTCATCTATAGGACATATTCTTCTGCACTACTACCCAAGCCCTCGAAAAAATGAATGCTATTAGGTTCATGAAAGCCTATGTCTATATCAACAAGTTGAATAGAGGATACGGGGTATAATCAAGGTCGATTTCTTTTCTGTCAGCTTCTCTACTCCAAAATTGGGTTCACATTTTTGCATGACAGTGTTATTTAGTTAGTAGTTACGTAATCTGCAACAAAATGTTTGCATTTAAAAAGTTAAATCTTGTGCAATCTGAGATACTAGGCACTTTTATCTTTGAAAAATTAAATTTTGGGTCCATTAATCTGGATGCACGGCTTCATTTCTCTCTAAGGGTTGAGCATAATGAAATAACATGTAGTTTAGCAATCTGCACACTAACCTGCAACATTCGATTTAACAAGTTTACATGTTTTCTTTCAAACATGACAGTTTTCGATAATCCATTCTGAGGTGTATTGATATTATCATCAAACCACTCTTACTAAAATAAATCTCTATGCATTAGCTCCCCTAAAGTCATACGGTCAAAAAAAAAAAAAAATTATCAAGATATGCTAAGATTATAGAGCTTAATCTTTAACCATGACAGCAACAGTAATGAAATCTGAGATGCACTGATATCATGATTAAATTACTGAAAAGAAAACAGATATCTAGATATTAGCTTCCGTGATCTAAGATGCTAAGCTCACAAAGCACAATGTCCCACTACTCTTGCTCCCTAATAAGCGGTTTGCAATTGTGGGATCATTTATCAGCTCCTGAATTGATAGCTTCATGAGTTCTGTTCATTGAACTGGAGCATGTTTAGCTAAGCTTTGAAATGAGTAAAAATTTATGTTTAAGTAACTTCTTGTCTCCAAACATGTTTGGGTATGTTAATTTTTTTTCTTAATTTTTAAGTTTTGAGTGAAAAAAGTAACTAATTTTGAAAGTAATTCTTACATTCTTTCCAAAATAATTAACTTGATCCCGTTCCATAGTTGCTGCTGTAATTAGTTCAGTATATTCCCAATCACAACCTTTTGCTTTTACGTGAATTGCATTACCTTGAGTAGATTTTTTGCCTGATGTATAATATTTCTACTGCTTGAAAGCTGCTCTTATACAGTAACTTTTTTGTACTAGGGTCGCTTTAAGTATCAACCTGGCCAAGTGAGAGCATTTGGAATGCTTGCTGGAGGCTCTGGCATTACGCCAATGTTTCAGGTCTCCATGAAAACATCTCTTTAATACCTCTTTTGTTCAATCTAAAGGCTTTTTTACGTAACATATCTCATTGTGTCCTTTTCGTTTCATGTTAGGTTGCTAGAGCTATTCTTGAAAACCCAATTGACAAAACAAAGGTGCATCTGATATATGCTAACGTTACATTTGAGGACATACTTCTAAAGGTAATTTCTAATCTCTGTTCGTCTACGTATTCCTTTGAATACTGTCTCGTGCAAATTTCGCTGTTAATGGAAAGCAGCAAGTAAACTAGATTCCAGATTTAGTTTACTATTTGAGAGGGATACAGAGGTATGTGCCAAAAATATCTGTTGTATTTTTGTTTGATTGCAGGAAGAATTGGATAGCCTTGCTACTAATTACCCTGGTCAATTTAAGATTTACTATGTACTGAATCAGGTTAGTTAATTTTTATATTTATTTCATTCATGTGGCATATATTTATATATTTATCAGCCACATTTGTCGAAGGTTTCACTCACTTGAATTATATTACCTCTCTTCTGGTCGCAACAAGGAAAACTGTGAATGTTTGAGAGAGCAAGAATCTCGAAAATGAAAGATGAAATATAGTATCACGCATTTGCTTATCTCGTGCCTCACAAAAAAATAATCTGGATTAAGATTCTTATCGCATTCCAAAGGTGGTAACAAGGCATTGACATAATTTTGCTTGTAATTAGGCTTAACAAAGTTTCATTACCTTAATTATCCTCGTTTTTAACTCTCCGTAGCCTCCTGAGGAGTGGAACGGTGGTGTCGGGTTCGTTTCCAAGGAAATGATACAAGCTCACTGCCCTGCACCGGCATCTGATATTCAGGTTAGGAAATATAGCCGTTGCAATCCTTCGCTCGTTATGAGCATTATTCGTGTAACTTTCTCACGTTTATTCGTATCTAAAATGATGTAAAAACACGATAAACTTAACAAATTTTTTTGTGTTGTGCAGATATTGAGATGTGGACCGCCTCCTATGAACAAGGCCATGGCTGCTCATTTAGAAGCTCTTGGATATACCTCAGAGATGCAATTCCAATTTTAATCCTCGCATATGAGGTTTTTGGTCTTTATTTGGTTGTCGTTCTTGGGGAGAACATATTCTTCTGCATGTTTTAGCATCGGGATTTTTTTTCAATGTAATTCCCTTGCAAATAAATTGTAGACCATATTTCTTTCGATGGAATAACAAATTCTCTCTGAGCGTAGCTTGCTTACATTACACTATGACCCGACGAGACTTTTGAAAAACTAAAAACTGCTTCTAAAATCTAAGAATTATTTTGAACATGTTTGGATAATTTTTTTGAAAGTGTTTTGTTTAGTTAAAAAAGCCCATAGAGGAAGGTGGCTTAAAATAGATTCCTCTTAAAACTCTTCCACAAGAAGTGCAAGTCCTACCAAATGGACCTTAAGCGAACACAATGACACGAAGAGCCATACTTTTAATTATATAGCATGCATTTAGCACAACGCGACAGCATATGTAGCATCAACAATTAAAAACAAAACAAAAGTTGACTGCTTTAGAACAAGAAAAAATCAACCCTACTATCATATTGATCTAACCGGAGTTAAAAAATCTCATGATGTGCTGATTACACCAAAAGGCGCCAAAAATTCACAAAACCGCAGAAGAAAAAGCACTATAGCTCCCCGGCTAACATCCTAAAGATAGTAACCAAATTGTAACCTGCAGAAGTTGGCCATTAGGTGCTGAAAACCTCAAAACAACCTTCCCCGCAGCAAACGTGGAGTGTTGCAGAAAATAGAAAATGCATCCTCTCTGCCTAGAATCATCTCTTCGAGGTATTATACACGAAAGCCATTTCGTGCTAGGTACGCTCCACTTCCATTAGTACATGACAGGATGTAGACATACTAGTCTCCATCGACAGGTTATACTATCAAAAGAGAGTGACATTTTAGAGTCCGGGTACAAATTCAACACATTTCTAACTGATAAAATTCAATGAACTGATCGTCCAATGAGGTACCTTGGTCACAAGGGAAGGTCTGTATAGAATAATTGATAAACCAGATGATAAAGAGATTAGGAAAAAACTACAGCTCATACCTTTGTTGCCCAAGAGATAGGAATGTCAATCACCATGATTCCATGAAAACCTTATTGACACCGGGTATTAATTATCCAATTTTGGCCTCCCCATTTACAACTGCACTTCCACTTTTGTTGGAAATGTTGACTGAAGGTTTATTACTGCTCTTTTTTGGCCTATCTTTGGTAGTTGCAGGTGCATCTTTTGCGGGAATTACTGATTTCTTGACAAACTTATCCTCCGTGGGTGCATCGGCATCTGCTGGCTCACTGTTGGACGGACTTGTGAATTCAATAGTTGGAATTTTATCCTCGATTGGTTCAGCATTTTCAACTATTGTAGCATCCTTTGAGCTGCTTGAAGTTTTTTTCTGCTTACCCTTCTCAGGAGCTTTCTGTGAAATCGTACCTTCCTTGACAAGGTTACCAGTACGTTCCTTCAGGTTCTGCTTCTCTGGGTTGGGATCTGGAAGTAATGCGCGATGGCTTAACCGAAGTTGCCCTTTCTCATTGATCTGTATAGCATATGCTCATGTTATCACTCATACCTTTGTTGCCCAAGAGAGAGGAATGTCAATCACCATGATTCCATGAAAACCTTATTGACACCGTGTATTAATTATCCAATTTTGGCCTCCCCATTTACAACTGCACTTTCACTTTTGTTGGAAATGTTGACTGCAGATTTATTACTGCTCTTTTTTGGCCTATCTTTGGTAGTTGCAGGTGCATCTTTTGCGGGAATTACTGATTTCTTGACAAACTTATCCTCCGCGGGTGCATCGGCATCTGCTGGCTTACTGTTGGACGGACTTGTGAATTCAATAGT